>JAGWEN010000621.1:0-68531 GCA_018703685.1 Orius laevigatus | reverse complement strand
AAATGATAATTTGTAATACATAAGTGATTTTGTTACGTATAAACTGTTGCCTTTTAGGTCGCCGCGGTGTTGTCCCTGGGGCTCCTCTCGGGGAGCTGGTCAAAAATCTCCAGTGGAGGTAGAACATAGGTTCTTTCATCAGTGTACGCCAACCTAACAAAAATTTCAGATTTTTATATCACTTTTTATGTTAAAAAATTATAAAAATTGTGCCCTTAGAAGCTAAAATAGACATTAGGAAGATAAAATGATGAAGATTGAATGCAAATTTGTAGTTGGTAAGCCTGATACACCAAATGACGTCATAAGTTTATTGACCTGACAATCAAGAAACGACAAGAAGAAGGATTACGTTATCTTGGTTATAACCATCTTGATTTTCTTTAATTTTCTTTGTTATGATGTCATGTCTGGTCCTCAGTGAATCCAGGCCTAATGTTTATTTATTACGGACTAAAATAAATAGGTATTTGGTTATATTTTTTCTATGTATTTGGGGTTTTGAAAATACTCTACTTAGGAGAACTTTAACATGGCGCTATTTGGGTCGATTTTGAAGGTTTTGGGTAATATAAATTATTAGACATTGGCGGTTATTGAGGCTATGACAACTCCACTGAAGCCCAACTCATTTATGCGACACTCCCTTTAGTTGATAACGACCGGGAGAACATTTTTAAACAAAATGACACTAATTCTATTATGAAGAAATATCCGTGTAACAAGTGTCACGATTTGCGATATCTGGGTCTTAAGACGATTTTGGAATGAAAATTTGAACCCTTTAAACGACTAAAGACAGTATTTAGATATAACTGGTGAAATACATTTGGAAACTTGAGGGAAAGAAACAAAGAAGTTTTTAGAGGTATATTATACCCTTTAAAGAGTATATGTGAAGAATTTTAGGTGTTTAGTCATGCCACCATGTAATAGTCTGAAAAAAGAGTTGGTTTGTTCAAGATTGAACAATTTGAAGATCAATGGGTCCATATAACCCTTTACTAGGACCAAGATCACCGGAACACAACATCTTACACCTGAATATATTGGGTCAAATTTGCACCCTTAAAATGACCAAAAATCATTGGCTCACATGTTTTTCCTTGATAAGTTTATGCACCTCCTCTCACCAAAAAAACCTATTTTGTCTCAATTTGAATTTTGTGACCCTTCTACTAGGCACGCATTACCAGTATTTTATCGAATAAGACCTTTGACCCTTTACCGACAATTATTCTCAGAACCCTCTTTTATCTGGTATTCGATTAGACCCCTTACCCTAAGTGACAAAGGATTCCATTTTTGTGGATGGAATTTTGGACCCTTTACTAGACAGCATTCTAATAAGTTTAACAGTATAGGAAATATGTGACCCTACTTACTGGATAAAGATCGGCAGTCAAATTTTGTGCCCTCTTATCCTGACATTAATGACATAGTTTTTGGTAGGAAATCTGACCCTTCTGATAAGAAGGGCAATTTGACCCTGTAACTACAACAGGCTCTTACTGAAGTTTTTGGTAGGAAATTGTAACTCCTTTACTATAAAGATCGGGTCCTCATCATGAGCGCCCAAAAACTGCACTGACAGAATTACATAGTTTTCCGGTGGTAGATTGACCCTTTACTAGATAGAAGCTGGTAATTTGCCCTACACTAGTATTTGTAGAAATAGACCCTTGAATGATAAGCATGGGTCAACATTTTTGAACCCTTACAACTGACAGGACTCACACTAGTTTTGGATAAGGAAATGGGGAAAAAAAAACCCTTTGCTGATACTCATGATGGGTCAATTTGACCCTTAAATGCTGACAAATTCATGCCCCGGTCATTTTCTGGATGAATTATACCCTTATCTGTGACCAAGAAACCGTTTTTGGGTCTGAATTTGACCACTTTACACTGGTGACAAGATTCCGTTTTCGGAATAGACTTTGACCCTTTACCCAACGACAATATTACCGCTCTATTCGGGCAATGAATTCACAAACACCTTACTGAACAAACAAGATTCCCATTTTTCTGCATAGTTGCGAATTGACCCTTACCTAACTATATTGATTACTAGTTTTCAGTAGGCAAAATTGACCCTTTACGTGATACAGAAGGGCCAATTTGACCGCTTGAACTACAGCATTAGACTACACAGTTTTCGGTAGGAAATTGAACCATAATGTAATAGATAAGATGGGTCGCAATATATGAAAACCTAAACTGAACAGAACATACATAGACTATTTTCTTCTGGTAGGCTAATTGACCTTTACCTGATAAGACAATGGTCAATTTGAACCCAGTACCATAACACATTTTTGGTAGGACATAACCCTTGAATGATAGTGGGCCTCAATTATATGACCCTAAAACTGACGATTACCTCAAGTTTTTATTGGTACGAAATAGACCCTCTAGACATGATAAAGACTCGTAGGAAGGTCAATTTATGCACCCTAAACTGAACAGGATCACTAGTTTATATGTGTATAGATTAAAGTGTGGTCTACACCCTTATGCTGGTACTACATCTGTAGTCAATCTTTACCCAGAAACTTAACAATGACAAAGTTCTTTGCCTTTTTTCTTGATGCAATCCTTGAACCCATCTTCATCACAAAGAAACCCCCTATTTTATTGACATTGAATTGAACCCTTATTACTGGCACGATTACCAGTTTTTACGTGGAATTAGACTTTGCACACCTTTACCACGACAATAATTACCTCGTTTTCCTGATGATTAGACCCACCTTACTGACAATGGTTTCCTCTGATTTTTGTAGTGGTTGAATTCTGACCATCTTTACTGACAGCATTACTAGTTTCTCTTCAACGATTTAAAACAATAGGACACCTTTTAAGTTATCCGAAAATTTACTTATCGAAATTTTGACCATACTACAATCAAAATGCAGTGTTCTGTCTACATAATTTGACCCTTCTACTGACAGGATTACTAACGTTTTCCAATACGTTATGAACAATGACACCTTCAATAAAAACACATTTTTGTGAGACCATTTGACCATACAATCAATCAAACACCATTGCAGTTTTTCTGTCGAAATTTGACCTTCCGATCGAATGAAAAACATAAAATTTCATAACATCCGATTTATACAATTTTTAGATTTTGTTAAGACTGAATGGTGTGATGGCCAGTAAAACCTAAAGGAAGTTACACAATGCGAGGAACCGGGTCGATTCCGGTTCAACTTCGACAAAAAGCTGAGGCCGACGAGGCGAAAACCGAAGGCTAGGCGAAATATCACGAACTTCACCCGCCCGCTCACCTCATTTCTTCTTCTTCTTTCTGGCTCATTGGTAGGTAAATAATTTAACATCAAAATCGTTCTAAAAACCCATATTTCAGGCTGGAAACATGAATAGGCTTCGACAGTTTGATGATATATTCGCCGTCTTTTATAACAAAGGGAGTTCCAGCAAGAAACAATTCCAAAAATTCTGGAAATGGCTCTGGTGATGAGGTAACGCACACTAGTAGGTCTCAGTCAACATTCAAAGCCCCAAACTAAGGCCCAATAACAGAAAAAACCAAGGTATCTTTGTTTTCTCACACACACACAGGAAAATGTGGTAGCGGGTCTAAATGGATTAACCCACAAAAAACATTCCATAAGCAAAACCCCCCGTTTTTATTTGGTGATTTTATTCTCAGTTTTTTGCACACCAATCATCGCGAAAACCTTAGAGGCGTAGCGAAAAGATTTTTAGTAACCACAATGACAAATATAAACATTTCGCCCTATAATTTTGACGCTTATATGACTTTTTTTTCATCACGGCCCCAAACGTTTCACTGAGCTAAACGAGGAATCGCAAAAACACACGGGGTTTTCTATTCTACTGACCCTTCTACAAGGATAGCAATACGTCATCTAAAATCAAAAAAAAGTGGACCTAATAAAGTTGTACAGAGACATTTATCTACACTTTGAAACACAACGTCTGCGAAAAAGCGCCATTAAAACGATAAAACAAAAGGCAGTAAAAATGAGTGCGGGGTAAAATATTCAAAAATAACATTTCTTTCACTCAAAAAGGACCTGTCCCGCCTCGTCAGCTCCAGATTACACGTTTGGTCCCCAAACCAAAATCTTACTAGTCATATTTGTAAAAATTTAACATCACCTATAATTTTTGTTTTTTATACAATTTTTTCAACAAAATTTTTTGACTGAATTGTTTCTTGAGTGTTTTTGAAATTTTAACCCCCACCCCTGACTTTTCGAGCTTCCGTTGGTCCGTTAATTGATTCTCCCGATATTTGATTTTATCAAAATGGACAATGTGAACAATAGCTACTAATACAACGTTTTGACATTAGCGTGCTTTTTTGATACAGAAAACGCCTTTCCCATGATTTTTTCCGACATTTTCTGAAATATGACTTTTTTTCAATAGGAAAAACTCAAAAATATCCCGATTTTTTGACCCACCTTCGCAGCTCAGAAACGTTTGGTTCTACAAAAAACTTCCTTAATGAAAACATAATTTGTAGCAAATTTTATCAAACGCTTAACTTTGTTTTTATTCATTTTTTTGCAATTTCAATTTTTGAATGAATTTTTTTTTTTAATTTTTTGAAATTTACCCCCCAACCATGCACCTTCTCGACCGTTACTTTTTTTTTTATAATGTTGGTCTTCTTAAAGTAATTAAATTCTCATACAACTTTTTAAGTCCACCGTTTTTTGATTAGATGACGTCTTCTGTGCTTCAGGAGGTCAAAAATACAAACTCAATCCCCTTTTCTTTTGCATACCCTTGTACGTCTCCGATAAAGTTTGGTCCTCACAAAAAATCTTATTAAGGCTCAAAATTATAGGACCTTTAATTACTCTTTATTTCGTACTAAAAATGTTTTCGCTACGCCTTAACGGTCTTCGAGCATATTAAAGAAAAAAAACGAAAAAAGCTCAAACTTTTCGTTATTTCTAGGACAACGCGACCCAACGTATCGCCGACCTCTACACTCATAATTCACTGCTGGACGTCAACCGAACGAACATGGTCACATACAACAGCTGGCATTCCGTCCAAGCTCGAGTTTCAACTCGACCACCAGCCGCGAAAAAGAGGCGAAAGTATGTCAGGAGCGAGAAACCGACCCCGAAAGTCATGTTCCCAACCCAAACCACCCAAACAGAAACATATTTGGGTTCACATAGCTCAAGAGCCTACTTTTTAAAGGTATAACAGTTCTCGTATTACAACAACCTACTAAAATCAAGGTTCACAACCGAAGAAGGTTATCTCTCTCATTATAGTTTAAACACTAAGCCGTTCAAGTTAGAGTGGCATGTGAATATTTAAAACGTCCGTTAACTTCCACTATGTCCAAATATAACGTCCATTGTGGGACAGTGTGGGCCATTTGACGCGTTACAACAAAATGCTGCTCTGGCTATCACCTCCCTGTATACGCCCCTTGGCAAAAAACCCTTTTTCTGAACCCATCCAACCACTTTATCATATGTCTGAGATTTTATTTTGCAGAGAGTGAGCGACGATTTACACAGAGATCCCGAGTGATTTCATCACAGCAACACTTTTACGGTTTCTACAACATCTCATGCTGTCCAACAAGATCTAGACAACTACATGTATCAAACTGGAAGGAGCATTCAGGGTCCTTGTCTTAACGCTCTCACCGTGTATCACAAAATCTCTTGTACTTCTTGTACGAAACCGTTGAAGACGGCTCAGATGATAAAGATCGCCGTACATCTGGATTAATTGGCTAACCGGGACAGAACAACAAATATAGTAACTACAACCAGTACTAACACCATACACAGAGACAAACAGGTATACTATACCAGGTAAAACAACACAACAAAATAGAAACAACAAATGAGAAATATTTTTCTGAGATAGAATTTACTACTATTAAATGTGATAAACAATATAATATATATACTACAAATCACTAATCTCTCTCTTCCGAATAGAACCACCGGTCGGATCTCATTCGTGCTAATCATTGCTTCAGGTTTAAGATGGCAGTCTGTGAAATACAGAACCTCGCTGCATATCGTAGAGTCACCAGCTCACGGTGTGGAACTTTTATTCGACCGGAACAGTGCAAAGACTTGAGGCCTGCGCTGGCATGGCAAGTCGTGATCAGTGGCCCATAACACAAGCTAACCATCCTACCTACACACGTCCATCACACGACCACCACGTCGTACTATTCTCGCAGGCGCGAAGACCAGCTATTAATCCTCAAACACAAGACATACGCAGGAACGAACAACCCGTAAATTGGTCAACGTCAAGAACAGGAAAACGCAGAAATCATCTTTACACCAGCATCATAAACAAATCCGAAAAGAAACAAACAACGAAATCTGCGCTCTCCGACGACGAACTTCTATCGTATCAGACGTTATAACGACCGACGTTTCACTCCAATATTTACATGACGGGAAACAAGCCACAATAGCAAATCTCAAACACCAAAACAATTATGTACGTTTTTCTCTTTTAGAACATTTAATCAACCACATCTATTGAAGCACTAAACACTATATCAGTTTATATGGTGGACGGCTCCCCTGTTTCAACAATAAACGGAACGCGAAATAAATCGCTCCTATAAATGAATCCAGAGCCAAATTATACCTTTTCATCGAAATACAACAAAACATCCTGAAGCAGATTTTCATATAGAATAACAAGCACCAGGAATATCTATTCACAGGACTACAACGCACACACACATTTATGAACGGCTGCATCAACCCCATTAATTTTTTTTGAACAATTTTCATTATATTTAATACCGTTGGAAAGCTTCAAGTTTCAAAGAGCTATACAATTTAACCTAAATTAAACCTAAATAAAAACTAATAATACCACTCATAACCTATGTGTGTAAACTAATATAACTAAATATCAAAAGCTTATTTAACCAGCCCTTTGTGTGAACCCTACATAAGCACTGGAAGTACCTTTCTTAACGTGTAATATCACACTTCTTGTTTAATTATTTATTTTTTTTTTTCAGTTACAAGGAGTGACATTTTCTTTGGGCCTAAAAGCGATCATATTATTTCACGGGCTCGACTGCGGCCATACTTACACTGTGTTTCGGGACAAAAATAACAGAAGCGATCGTCCCAAATCGATGTGAGAGAAGATTGAACGACGAGTGGTCTGCATTACATTTTGTTCTTCATAGTTTTCATTTATTATACCTTCTTTGTCGGATTAGAATAAATTGCATAGAAAAACACAGCTGGCAAAATCCGCAAGCATCGTCATCTGGTGTTAGACGACCAGAGGTTGGTTTGGGAATTCGGATGTGAAAATTTGTGGGATTTCGCGTCGTGCGAAAAATGACCGTCCATTGGCAGGCTTGGACATGTAGGTTATTATTTGAGGTTAGCTAGTCAGGTTATGAAAATCAGTCCTCTTCAGAAACTTAAAATTTATCCTATGGACACAACAGCAGTGTTACCTCACACCTAATCGAACTTTTTTTTTCTTTTTGGTGTAAAGACTTGACCCGCGCAACA
Organism: Orius laevigatus; assembly: GCA_018703685.1. Taxonomy (NCBI): domain Eukaryota; kingdom Metazoa; phylum Arthropoda; class Insecta; order Hemiptera; family Anthocoridae; genus Orius; species Orius laevigatus. Next base: position 60,984 of record JAGWEN010000621.1, on the reverse strand, counting down.
AATATAAGCACCACCGAGATCCCCCGAATTGACCCGAAGGGCCACATCATCCAACCTTGATAGCTACCATTATCATACGTGGATCGGACGGCCTAACATGCGAACTTACGAACATTAGCAAAAACGTGTAAGGGAACAAGAAAAAAAAAAAAAAAAAAGAACACACAAAAACAAAACCAAAACAAACAAAAAAAAAAACAGAACGAAAAAATAATTCTCAACGGCTATATACTAAGTATACAGAACCGGCATTCAAGAACTTAAGCCTATACAAGGAATATAGGGAGAAGATCCCCGTGTATCGTCGGCGAACTAATCTCCCCCTCCACCCACCCCAAGACCCCCCCAGTCACAACCACCCCCCCTCCCCCTCAATATACTATATCTATAACTCATTATCATATATCTATAAATACCTTATTTATATATATCTATACTATATATACTTCCCCAGGTTTCGGGTTTGACTGTTGATTTTCGTGTGATTCGAGGAGATCGTTCTCTTGACTCCGAATATTATACAGCCTCTTGCAGGCCGAAAGCCGGCCGTAGAGGCCCAGGCCCATAGCCTGCTTTCCTGGGGAATCGCTTAAAAAAAAAATAGGTTTTAATACTAAACATTATTCTCTACACAAACCTACATATGACCCTAACGTAAGATTTTTTGTAGGAACCCACAACGTATTCCCTGAGGCTACCCGATCGCGAGAAGGATCCTTTGGAGATAAATAAAAATGAATCCTTTTTGAACATATTACCACACACCACCATGACCTGTATATGCATTTTTATTGAATCCTCGATATAGTTATGATTTTTACATGGAAAAATTGAGTTCTCTACACTTTTACTTAGCATGATTTATTCTGCATTAAACGCCTTCCTCCTTTTTTTTCCCCGAACACGTATTTCTACAAATCCTTACCTTTTTTTAATAACGCTACCACAAAACCGTATATCGACAAACATCACCAATCCCCTCCTTTATTTCACTGTGTCACCTCATGTAAGCTCAGACAACACCTTTTGGGTCCTACAAACAAATCTTAGTAAATCAATCTGATACGAAAATTTTATAAATAAGCTTTAATGTTATGCGTTCTTTATAACATTTTCATTTTTGAAAATTTGTAATTTTTGAATGAAATTTGTGTTGCACATTTTTTTACAAATTATTAACCCCACACCCGCCCCCCTTCATGATATTTATCGCTGTATAATTTGCTTATTTGTACGAGTTGTCCATTTTACAACAACAGAGTAATTAAAACTTTCTCTCATCAACTTTTATTAAGTCCACCTTTTTTGGGAGTTAGATGTACGTCTTCTAGTCCTTATACGAGGTCCAAATAAGAAACCCCCGGTTTTTAATGCCGACCCTCGCGTAGAGCTCCAGAAACACGTTTGGTCCTACGAAAATATCCATATTACCTCCAAAATTATGCGCAAAATTACTATCTTTAAAGTTCTTGGTACTTCACAATTATTTCGCCTACTCATTACGGTTTCAAAGATATTGGCGAAAAAAAAACAAAAAAAAAAGAAAAAAAAAATTGATATTTTTTTTCTTCTTTTTTTTTCAGAATTGGCGATAACACGGATCGTCCTCTCATCTCGCTCCTCTCCTCCGAAACATTGGGTTTTGTGGCGTCCTTATTTAGATTATCGAGCACGCACAGCACAGTCTCTAGTACGATCCACATCTTACCTATTAAACAACCAGTAAGAACTACGGTCTTATTCAAAAACACAAAAAGCATTTATTCCTCATACACGACCAAATTTTGTGTTCTTAGACAGCAAGAACAAAGTTTGTGATAGACGATCAAAACACCTTTATATACATATTTACAAAACATGGAATATAATCCCAGTTTCGAAATTGTTTTTGTTGTTCATTTTTTCAAGCTGATCTCTGTTAAATTTTGTAAAGGGACCGAGCACCGTTCACCTGTTTTCTGTCGTCTGGCTCGTCAGTTGATTTGTATCCTTTAAACAAATATACAATAAAAACAATGGAGTATTAATTGAATCTAGTTGGAATTGCAACCAGTCGAAGGGGTCAACCCCGATTAACAGGAATCTATAAAGGGGCCCAACATGTTTTCAAAGAAGATCCGCAACCCACAGTCCTATAGAGAAGGCAGGTCCATAACTATGTATTAAAGTGGTGCGGTCGCCAACAACCTAATAGGGGTCCAATTAATGAAAAGAGGGTCCCAACCAATTAAAAGAGGTCCAAAACCAATAACAAAAAAAGGTCCAAAACCCCAATGAAAAAGGGGTCCACACCAAAAGAAAAAGTGAGTCCAAACCAGATAAATGCGGGTCCAAACCACACTGCAAAAAATAGGTACATACGGGGGAACCAATGAACGGAGGAGTCCTCAAACGAATAGAAAAAACAGACGGTCCCAAACCACGATGACAAAAGGGAGCCCGACAACACATGAAACAGGGGCCCCAACACCAATGAAAACTGGGCGAACACATTTATGAAAGGGGGATCCTAAAACACAATCGCACTGGGACGCGGTACCAACCAATCGAAAAAAGGTGGGCCCCAAAACCAGATGAAAAGGGCGGCCCAACAACACAATTGAACTGCGGGCCCCACCCAGTGAAAAGGAGGCCTCCAAAAAAAAAAACCAATTGACAAGGGGGTCCAAACAACATGACAAAACTACGGGTCCAAACTAACAAAAATAAGGGTCCTAACCAATTGAAAAAGAGGGTCCAACCAACAAAAAAATGGGTCCCACCAACAAAAAACGGGTCCGATAACCAACAAAAAAAAGGGTCCAAACCAACAAAACAAAATTCGGTACCTAACCAATCGACAAACTGAGGGGGTCCCAACCCTAATCGGCAATAAAGTGGTCCTAAAACCAATGAAACAGGTAAGTGTGTCCTAAAACAAATGTAAAAGAAGCTCGCAACCAAATGGAAAAGTAAAAGTGTCCCATACCACATGAACACACGGGTCTAAAACCAATGAAGGAGAGGTCGAAACTAAATGCAAACAAGGGCTCCAAAACGCAATGACAAAAATATGGATGGCCGGCAACCAACAAAAAAAAAAGGTCTCAAACAACCAAATAAAACTGTGGGTCCAAACCATTAAAAAAGGGGGTTCCCAAACCAATGTCACAGGAGGGTCGAAACTAATAAACAAAAACAAAGTGAGTCCCAACACCAATGAGAAAAGGGGTCCAAACAATAAAAGAATTGGGTCCCAAAACCCAACCAAACAAGATGTCCAAACTCAATGAAAAATTTGTAGAGTACCACCCAAATACAAATTTGGTTCGCAACAAACCATGAATAAGGGGGGTCCATCACCTAATGACAAAGAGGGTCTCAAACCAATTTTACGAGGCCGCAAACCTAATGAAAAGATGCCAAAACCAACTTGACACATTGGGCACCCAACCAGATCAAACGTGATAAGAGGTCCAAACCTACAAAAAATTTGGTCCAAACCATGTTCCTAATCGTGACTTGTTTTTCTCCCCTACGCCAATAAAACACTATTATTTTAATAGTTTATCGAGTATTAATGATACTGAAAGGAGAATGCCTTTTTTTTAGGGTGTATAAAAAAGGCATAATGCAGTTTGTTCATACTTTAGAAATGGGGATGAATTGATGGAGCATTGCGGTCCTTAGGCCCCCTATTGAATTCTGACCATCCTCTATTGTCTAAAATCTAAAAAAGGCCATTCAATAAAAAATTACTTTTCCCATTATCCATACCAAAACAGCCTGAACTAGTGCATACATCTATACTGTATAATATATTTCTATTTAGTGAAGAATACCAAATTTGATGACGCTAATTAACATAGCCTAAAATTCATTTTACATCCAAAAAAATACCATTAAGAGTATGCTTAAAAAACGGAGTCCCAACAAAAAAAAGTTAAAAATAGTCAAATTAAGCTAAAGGGCTTCTAATACACACTTAAAATGGGGTCCAGAAACCAGAAAAATGGGTCCCAAAAACACTATTAAATGAAGGTCATAATATCAGTCAAAAAGGATCCATAGCTCACACATGAAAAATCGAGGTCCAACAAAAAAACCAAACGAAAACTGGGACCAACAGACCAACCATCATAAAAAGTCCATCCACAGCATCCCTAAAAAGGGGTCCCAATTAACACGAAAGTGAGGTCAAAAAGCAGGTCCACCAAACCATATAAGAACGAATTCTGTCGAAGGGGAGTCCCAATACAGTCTGCAAGCGGGTCCTAAACTCAGGACCCCATCGAAAGGGGGTACAGCAAAAACCAATAAAGAGTCATGTAAGGAGGGGACGGGGGGGGTCGAAAGCAGTCTCAAGAGGGGTAAATACGGGCCTGAAATAGGGGGATACCCAACAACCACATTACAAAAGTAAGGTCCAACTTAGTAGAGAAGGGGGGGGCCAAACATTCATAAACGGGGTCGCAAACGTCGCTTGAAGAAAGGGACGAAACTAAACTAGACCAGAAAGTCGGTCGCAAAACCAGCCATAAAGGGTTCAACAAATCTGTCGGAAAATGTGGTCCAAACCCAGGCAAAAGGGGTTCAACACCACTATGACAATGGGGGATCCAATCCAATAAAAGTCTGAAGGGATGTCCATGGCCTTGTTAAAGGGGGGGTCCTAAACCAAATAAGTCCGAAGTGGGTCCATACAGTCCATTAAGGGTCCAAAACTGGCCTGAAATGGGCGGTGCCAACCAATAGAAATAATTCTGAAGGGGGGGGGGGGGTCTGAAGCAGTCCATCCAAAGGGGTAAAAAACGGCCTGAACGGGGGTCCAAACACCATACTTGAAAAAGAGGGTCCAAACTTATTACAGAGAAGAGGGGGGTCCAACAAATTGCGCTTAATGAAAAAGGGGACCACTCTAGGACACAAAAAACTGAGGCCAAAAAAAACCAAGACCCATAACGGGAGCTCAAAAATTCATGACGAAACTGTGGTGATAACAAAACCAGAGGCAAAAAGGGGTTCAAACCACTTGAAATGGGGTGTCTCCAATCCAAATAAATAATCTGAAGGGGATCCCATAGACTCGGCCTGTAAGGGGGTCCAAAACCACCATAAGAGTCCTGATGGGGTTCCATAACGAGTCTTAAAGGGGTCCAAACTGGCCTGAACAAGGGGGTCCAATCCAATAACAAAAAGATCTGCCACAGCTGGGTCAACTCTCCACCAAAATATGTACTATCTTACAAGGGGTCTATACCACAGCCTGAAAGCGGGGTATCTGAGAAGACTACACATTCAAAGCACTCAAAAGAGGGTCCCAAACACTTAGAAAAGGGAGTGCAAACGCAATACAAGTCTGAAGGTGTGGGGTTACCAAATCAAGGCACATCAAGGTCTGGTCCAAACATTCTTAAAGGTTCCATAACGCAGCCCTGAAAAGGTGGTATCCAAATCAGGCCAAAAAGGGGTGTCAAACACAAAAAAAGTCTGAAGGCGGTCTGTTTCCAAACATAGTACCCCAACAGAGTGTTCTTATGTATTTCCTTATTTTCAAACTAGTTATTGCGCATGCTCCACAGAACAAAAGGACATCATAACCATGCTAGCCACAACCTCCAAAAAGGGGGGTCCAAACAGTCTTAAAGAAGGCGGTCCATGACCAGGCGCCCCTGTAATGGGGGTCCGACATCACCTGCCAAAAGGGGAGTCCAAAACCACTAAGAGTTCGAAGGGGTCCCAGACAGTCCCCCCCCCCCCCCTTTATTTCTTAACCACGAAACATAAAGCGGAGGGGGTCCCATAAACCAGAGCCTTGAAAGGTGTACCAACCAGAGTGCCCAAAAAGGGTGGTCACAAACAAAAGGAGTCTGACCAACGCGGGAGTCCAACAAGGCCATAAGGGGTCACAAACAAAAAAAAGATCCCTCACGCATAGGCGGAGGTCCAAACCTCTAATAAAAGGTCCACATACCAAGCCTGAGAAGGAGAGAGCCACAACTAAGCCCGCAAAAGGGGTCCAAACAAGTCATATTAAAGGGGCTCCAACCAAAGAGGGTCCAAACAAAAAGAGTATGAGTGTGGTCCACGTTCTTAAAATGGTCCAAACATGATTGAAAAGGTGGGGACCAAACGAGTAAGAGAGATTAAGGACGGAGTTCAAAAGAGCTCTACACACAGAGAAGACCCAAAACACAGCCTAAAGTATGATCCAACACCAGCTCTGGGCGGACCCAAACAAGTCCTCAAAGGCGTCCAACACCACACTGAAAAACGAGCGTCCTGACCCAATTATTGTCTAATGATTTAACTCTTATATGTAGACCTTGAGCGTGGTATTTTAATATGAAAGCTTCTTAAACTTTCTTAGATTTTCGCGATCTAGTTCATTTGATTTCGGATCCCAAGTCTTATGCGAGATTCTTATGTGTCTACGACATAATTGGTTAATATTTTTGGGGTGTTTCGTGAGCGTCTATTTAAAGAGGTTGTTATATGAGATAAGGATGAGGGATCACGACAGTATCATTTATCTTGATATAAGTCAAAGGTTCGCGTAGAAAATCCCCAGTGATATTGTTGTGACACCATCGCGAGGGTCCCTTCTAGGCACTCTACACATATTCTTGCGGATGTGGAAGACCAGTGCTGAACAGAAATCCAGCGCAGACAGGGGCCTCACACTTTCATCATTCCCCAGGCGTGTGCCCGAGCCTCTTTAGGTCACCTCGGTCTACCAAGGGAGAGCTCTTCTTTTTTGCGTGTTTTTATTTCTTTCCCTTCCTTTTTTTGTGTGTGTGGGTGGGCTTCCGAATTGGATGCCGAGGTACCCGCGGGCGGAGACGGGAGGACCGAATCATTCCATTCATCATCCACCAGCAACGAGAATTGTAGGAAAATTATTGCCTCCTCTTCAACATCGTAATTTTCGAAAACGAAAGAAAACTTACTAAATATAAACACAAAACGCGGCGCCCGGGAAAAAGCACAGAGAACAAGCAAAACTGTCATCACAATCGCTGCACGACAAAATTGAATTTTTCACTGCTTGTAATAGCCACAGGCACGCGGACGAGCGCATGGTTAAGGTAACGGAAACCTCTACAGGAAGGTTATAGGAAAGCGAGCAGGAGCCCGCCACAAATTTAATATCCCTTAAAATTACCAAATGACCATTTTAGACAGTTCTTAAATGACACTATTTAGACAGCACCGTTCTCAGATAAGACAAAGACGCTAAAATTTCAAGTCGATCGGAGGAAGCTGAGTTTAGACTCTTTTTAGAACGATTTTGAAAACTCACGTTTAAGCACCTTTTTTGTGTTATAACCTTTAACACAGTTTAAAAAGTTGACAGTACCCCGCCAAAAATATTAACAATCTCTTAAAATTAACCAATGACATTTTAGACAGTTCTTGGACAGTATTTAGACCAGAAACAGTATCTCAGGTATAAAAACGACACTAAAAATCAACGTCGATACAGGTAGAAGCTGAGTTGTAGACCTTTGTAGACGATTTGAAACACTTTAAGACCCGCCTTTTTTGTGTGTATAACCCTTTTATAAAACGTTTAAGAAAAGTGTTTTTGAGACTGTTTGAGAATACGCATTTGGTTCAAGTTTGGAATACGATTCATCTAATTAAGACTATTCTGAGAGATTGTAGACGAACAATTTTTCGAGTATTTTCATGTCTATTTACAAAACGTTTTTTGAGACATCTGTTTAGAACATTTAGGCGATATTAAAACAAAACGGTTTTAGACTGTTTTATGAAGACCATTTTTAGATCGTTTTGGACTTTGAGACCTGGGAAATTTTAATAAACAAAAGGCGGTTTATTTTCTCTCACTTATTTGACTATTGGAATATCTAATTAGTTCAGGGCGCTAAAAAATTCTAAGTATTTCAGCACAGGATGCAAGACATTTATTTTCACTCAGAAAAAACAAAAGCGCGAAATCATCCGCCTAATTACTGTTTCGAAAATTACGTTCGCAACATCGTCATTTTTTTTGTGTTAACAACCGCCCTCGAGGAACCACGTTTAAAAAGTACCAAGATGGCTTAAGTCGACTCTATGCATCCCTGCGATGATAACAAAAACACGAAACAGAGACACAACCCCTTCGATATCGAGCACCCTTGGGTATAGACACAGGGAGGCTATAGAGAGAGCCAATGATGGAGGGCGCGAAAGGGGTGCCCAGACCAGCAGCCTGCTACCACCACATGTGTATTTTATCGAGCGTGCCAGAGTGACAATTTCAGAAAACAAACACTCCTCATCAATAAAGCGTCACATGTACATCTATTTAACACCATTTTTTCTCCTTAAATTTATAGCGATTTCCACGATAGGGAAGCAGCTCTATTGAGGTCGGTCTCATGGACGGCTTTGAGGCAGTCATACACAAATATATCAAGTCGACAGCTCCAGTAGGAGCCGACCTCAATAGCATGAATTCCTGAACAATCCCGCTGAAACAGTCATTTTGTAAAGTTATATAAACAACCCATGGGTGGGACACGGGCCCTGGGCGCAGTTTCAAAGATGAGGGACTCCCTATGAGGGGAAAGTCGAGTGCAACCACTGATCAGAATTTCTTGATCAGTCAACAGGATTACTCAAACACAAGTGCCTATGATTTAAGTCAACAACCCTTTCGTGCCTGAGGCGATATTTGAACGACCCCCTCTTTATGCATAAACCATGAAATATGATATGATGTTTTACATCAATGAAGCTTAAATTACATTCTGACTTTTGTTATTATATATCTAATCGACTTCTATATATATAAGTACTATATATATATATATATATATCTATACTATATCATATATATATATATATATATATATATATATATATATATATATATATATATAGTCTATATATATATATATTATATAAAATGCAACAGATATATAAGCTAAACAAAAACTTGGCTTTTCACACCGTTGGTTTGATCGAGAGGGTTGCTTGGGTGAGGCCGGACCTTTGCGGGAAGGGTGGACCTTTTGGGGGAAACTCATTGAGTGGATGTCGTTTTTCAAACGTCACTTTGAAGAATTCATTGAGGATGATCCATACCAGACCGACCGCCAGCGCCACGACAATATATACAGCGTTCTACCCCAAGCAAAATACTGCACGCAAACCTCTTTAAACATTTCACCAATCACACGACTCAAGTCGCCACTACTTGCTGTTAAAAAGAGACCCCGAACAGCTCAAGCACCCCGAATAGGTAAAACATTAAGAAATTAATGGCTCAGATATAAACAAAATAAAATACTATGTGAAATGGTATCAATATAGTTTTTTGTACAAATATATACTATATAATCTAAGTTAGACAATACTATGTATATCTACATCTGGTCATTATATGGTACACCTTGTGGTGGTGGGGTGGGGATCGCGCGGAGGTTGTGTAGCTAGGCAGAGGAGGTACGCCTTCGTTGAGAAGGGATGGCCTTTGAGGGAATACCATTAGCTGAGGGATTAGTTTTTTAAAGAATTTGAAGGGGGGGGGGGTTCTTGAGGGTGATTCCATCCAGGCCAGCTCCAGACAATATATAAGGTTCTCCCAGCAAAAATGACCGAAAAATCTTTAAAATGTTCAAATCACCGATAAGTCGCCATATTGTTAAAGAGCCGAAGCTAGCCCGAAAAGGTTAAAAATTAAGAAATTTGGGCTCAGATTAAAAAATAAAAAAAAATTGATAGCATTGACACTGCTTGAAAATGATGGAGGGTGAGATGCAGCAGGTGGTGTGAAAGGGTTCAGATTTTTTAACCCCCTCCATGTTAAAAAAGGGGTTAGAATGTCCATAATGGGCACACGTTACTATAGAAACACCATGCAAATGATTGGATGATCGTCCCCACATTTCGAGGCATGCTCAGTATGTGTCGATGCGAAGGCGAAAAGGCGCAGCAGCGGCTCATTTTAAAAAAGGGGTTCAGCTCAAAAGGGTTCCATTGAAGGGGTTAAATGTGAAGGGTTGCTCTTTTTTATGTGTGTATAATAAGTATTAGTCATAGAAAAAGGGGTTTAAAAAAGGGTTCGGTAGAATCATGCGTAGGATGCGAAACTATGGCTGCGCCTCCATTTTACATCCCTCGCTTCAGTCCTATTCCAACCATCGAGCAGTCAACACACATTTGGACCCAAAAAACAAAATTTAAAGGAATTTTCACTCAGTTTTTCATCGATCGGCTCAACCATCGCCATTCTGCGGCACCCATCGGCAACCTCTCAAATTGGATAAATAACAGGTAAGTGGCAACTTTTGGCCAAAATTAGTTCATATTCATGTTTTTATATCAAAATTGATGCTAAAAATACTCCAAAAACATAGAAGAAGCAAAAATTTTAAAAAATTCAACTTTTGGATCAAGGTGCGATCAGTGCATTCCGAGCCTTTTCTTGACAAATAATGGCTTTTTTCAAATCTTTTTATATCCAATGGTGCCTTTAATGCTAAATTAATGAAATAATTTGATTTTAAGTCTTTTTTTGCACAAAAATAATGCAATTTTACACTTTTTTCATTTATTTGATTTTAGTGGCGGAATGTCTGGTATTTCTTCCATACCTCATTTTTATAAGCAAAACTTACTTTTGTGCTTAATTGTGCAATTAGACAAGCTGAAACCTCAATTTAGTGTATTTGCAGCCTGGCAGTTCAATTTTGAGCCACTTGATGACATTTCGGTCTTGATTTTGAGCCTCTTATCTATAAAAAGTTAGAATTTTGATTAATTAACACAAAAATAAAGGAACTTACAATTTATGCTGCACAGACAAGTCCCAGCTTGTGATGAAAAGTCTGAGGAGGTTTCTTTGATGTAGTGCTTACGCTCAGTGCTACCAACTTAGATATAATCTTTAAATTAGCATCCTTCAATACTATTTTGTTTTAAAACTCTTTATTACTGGAACTTAAATATTCAAGAACTTCAAAAAAAGAGAATTTCGTAATGACAACACTGTAAATCAGGGGAGACTTTCAAAACAATGTTGGCACCACTGTCATCTCTCCTATCTGATTGAAACTGGCTCGAAACTTGTCAAAAGTAGGTAAGTTTATAAAAAACGAATGAAATTCTATAAAATAATAAAACAATTGAATGATATGTTAAAAACCATGGAGGTTAAAAGAAAACCAGTGCTGCCAACTTTATACAAATTGAAAACTTAATGATTTTGAGACTAAGCTTTATTGAAAGATTAATGAAGTCGTTATTGTAATTAATTATTGGAGATTTATCTAAGAGGACAAAAAAAGAGAAATTCGTAATGGCTACACTGTTAATCAGGGGAGACTTTCAAAACAATGTTGGCACCACTGCCACCCCTCCTATCTGATTGAAACTTGTCTAAAGTAGGTAAATTGATTAAAAACGAATGAAATTCTATAAAATAACAAAACAAATAAAATAATAATTAAATGATATGTTAAAAACCATGGAGGTTAAAAGAAAACCAGTGCTGCCAACTTTACACAAATTGAAAATTTAATGATTTTGAGACTTAACTTTATTGAAAGATTAATGAAGTCGTTATTGTAATTAATTATTGGAGATTTATCTAAGAGGATGAGGAGGGGGTGCCCCCCCGAGAATTGTAGAAAGGTTGGGGGGGTATTAGTTGGGCATCTGGGTCCCGCATATGGCGCTTTCTGACCGTTCTAATCACACACCCTCGCCATCTTTGTCTTCTCTTCTCATTTTTAAACAATGGGGAGCTTTCGCCCTTTCCGATCATCAATAATAAGAGGGATGGAAAGGGAAAGGTATGTTTTTTTTAGGGTGGCTAATGAGCTCATGGGTCATAATTACGAGTTTGAGTGACGTCAAGAGGAAAAAACGAACCGGGAGGGTCGAAGAGAGCAATTATATGTCAAAATACGGAAATTTGCTTTTAAAAAATTCGAAAAACCAACATCTTGTACGGAACCGGAAAACAGAACGTTACAGACAGAACGTTGGATTGCATGAGTAGGTAATCATTATAGATTGCTTGAGTGGGTAATCATCATGGATTACATGAGGAGGTAATCATAATTAATGGATTACATAGTGGGTAACCATCATGTATTACTAGAGCAATAAATCATCATGGATTACGTGAGTAGGTAATCATAATGGATTACATGAGTAGTAATCATCATGGATTACATGAGTAGGTAATCATCATGGATTACATGAGTAGGTAATCATCATGGATTACATCAGTAGGTAATCATTATAGATTGCTTGAGTGGGTAATCATCATGGATTACATGAGGAGGTAATCATAATTAATGGATTACATAGTGGGTAACCATCATGTATTACTAGAGCAATAAATCATCATGGATTACGTGAGTAGGTAATCATAATGGATTACATGAGTAGTAATCATCATGGATTACATGAGTAGGTAATCATCATGGATTACATGAGTAGGTAATCATCATGGATTACATGAGTAGGTAATCATCATGGTTTACATGAGTAGGTAATCATCATAGATTGAGTGAATAGGTAACCATTATTCATTGTGAGAATAGGTAATCAATAATTATCACAGATTGTGTGAGTGGGTAACCATCATATGTTATGTGAGTAGGTAATCATCATAAATTACATGACTAGGTAATCATCATGGATTACATGAGTAGGTAATCACCATGGATTACATGAGTAGGTAATCACCATGGATTACATGAGTAGGTAATCATCGTGTATTACATGACTAGGTAATCATCATGGATTACATGATTAGGTAATCATCATGGATTACATGAGTAGGTAATCAGTAATCAATGATCCTAATAGACTACATGAGTAGGTAATCAGTAATTAATGATCCTAATAGATTACATGAGTAGGTAACCATCATGGATTACGTGAGCAGATAATCATAATGGATTGCGTGATAAGTTAACCATTATGGATTACGCGAGTAAGTAACCATCATAGATTACGTGAGCAAGTAATCATAATGGATTGCGTGATAAGGTAACCATTATGGATTACGCGAGTAGGTAATCATCATAAATTACATGACTAGGTAATCATCATGGATTACATGAGTTGGTAATCACTAATCAATAATCATAATAGATTACAGGAGTAGGTAACCATCATGGATTACGTGAGCAGGTAATCATAATGGATTGCGTGAGTAGGTAATCATCATGGATTACGTGAGTAGGCAATCACTAATTATCATTGATTGCGTGAATAGGTAATCATAATAGATTGCGTGAGTTGGTAATCATCTTGGATAGCGTGATTCGTTGCCTACCTATCATGCATCGCATCAAAATTTTCGTTTTTCGTCTTCTCAAACGAACGAATTTTCGGACGAAGGGATTTTTTCAACTCAAAATCCGTCGATCGTAGGGGTGTCGTTAGGTAAATGACTTCGGGGAGGAGATAAGGCCCTCAAGTGCGTCCGGGCCCTTGGAGATACCCTTGGGACGCGTTACATCGGATCAGAATAAATCGTCTTTGGGCTGTAAAAAAAAAAAGAAGAGAAAAAAACCTCCCCATTGAGGGGGGACTTTGCATCAAGAGGGGTGACTCAAGATCAACTTATTTCCCCGGCTGACCAGTCTTTATTTAAACAAAAAGCGGCGGTTTCTTATGTAAAAAGGGTTGAGAGGACATTTTTTAAGGGGTTGAGTGAGATAAAAGTTTTGAGGATCGAGAGGGCGAGTAGGCGTGAGAAGAGGACAATGGGAGTGTGACAGCAGGGGGCGCGGGGGTGGTCATTTCCTCTCCTGCCTAATGGTCCATCCCTCTATCTCACTACCGAGCCGATTCATCATCCGAACCCGCCGCCGCCACTCTTCCAACGCCCATAAAAATAGAAGGAGAGGAGAAAACGAGAAAAACCCCACTCGGAATTTTTATTCACAGCCCCCATTCTCCGCCCCTTTTTTTCCTTCCTTTCTTCTATAGTGAAACGGTCCGTGAGTCGCGCAGGGGGTGGTTCTAGGGTAAATGCACTCTCAAGGGTCCCAGTGTATAATTTATTGCTTTCACGATTATAGAAAAGTCGCTTTGTTAATCACCAGGTTATCCTACGTTAACCTGAAGAAAGGTTACTCCTTTTTTATGCTCTGGCAATAACTCAAGCGAATGTATACAAAAGGTGGAGCGTTTGATATAAGGGGGTTGGAGTGGGAGGAATTGGGAAAGTCTCTGACTATGTATTAACTTCTGAATAGTGCATGAGAAGCCCGCCGAATGCATCCATAACCATCACAGAAGCTTACCATAACCCCACTATCTTCTCTCACACCATTCGGATCAATACTGGACCCGAGGAAACCTTTGAATCTCATTGATAAGCGAATATACTCGACTCAGAATACGAAAATTATACGTCTCCAGTGTTTTATTTGAACTTATCTAGGATTAAAGGCTTTCGTGCCAAATAGCGTTTTTAAAGCCCAAAACTGGATAGGCAAACCATCAAATATTTGAAGCCGAACTGGTCCGACAGTGACCCGCCAAACTATATGGTCATGCGGGTTAGCTTGTGAACGCGTGTTTTGTGAACCACGGCCCCAATTTTCAACCGATCTTCACTATCGCAGTTATATATACACTACTGGGGATATATATACACTACTGGGGGATATATATATATATTGGAGGGGGTATCCTCGAACACACGATAATTAATGATAAACATCAAACTATGAACCATCTCAGAATAAGGCGCACGCGATTCGCTACGCGAAACACCCGGACTCTCTGACTCTCCACGGCCAAGTGCCCCTCGAGAGAGCAGACAGCGGACCCCTCCCCGGGGGGGGGAAGTACTCTCAGTCTCCCACCCTGCTCTGCCTCTCGGGGTGAATCGCTGATGATCAGATTGATAGTAGCGATAGCTGCTCCTGACTCTGTGATAGTCTTTACCTGATTCCACACATATATATATGAGGGAGTTATATATACACTATGGGGGATTTGGTGAGGGGCTATTTGGTGTTTGTGGAGAGGTCTCTAGAGCCCCGAATTTTCGAAAAAATTTGTCCTTCCTCTTTTTTCTCTCTCAAGCATTGCTATTCATATAAAAGCACCATAAATAAAAACGGCTTATGATAATGATCGAGTATTACAGAAATCGTTTTTGATCGTAATCGCGTATGTAATTCACGTTTTTTAATTAATTCCTCTTAAATTTTCAACTCTTTTAATTATAATTATCGGATGAGGATCTCCCCCATTGTTTCGTGAATTCTAATATAGCCATTATTAAGGTAATTGTTATTTAATAATAAAAAGGAATGGGCATTTTCTTTATGATAATCGTGGATATTTTCTCGGTTACGTGAGCATGGCTTCCGGATTCGCTTTTTATTCGATTGCGAGTGGAAGTTTTGACTCTTTTTAGACGATAAGCACGGATTATATGAGGAGTGGTGATGGGAGGTGGTGGGATGTTGTGGTGAGGTGGGGAAGGGTCTATGGGGAAGGGAGATTTCGTATGTCTACAAATGGGCAAAACTTGCTACCTGCACCTCAAATAGAAACCAAATAGTGGTGGTTAAAGGAAGGTGGAGGGAAGTCTAGGAGGGAGGGGAGGTGATGGGTGAATGGAGGGATGGTGTGAGGTGGGGGGAGGGTCCAGGAGTGTAGGGGAAGTGATGGGAGGAGGTGGAATGTTGTGGTGAGGTGGGGATGGTCCTGGAAGACAGGGGAAGCGTTGGAGGTGGTGGGACGTTGTGGTGAGGTGGGGAGGGGGAGGTTCCAGGAGGGTAGGGGAAGTGATGGGAGGAGGTGGGATGTTTTGAGGTGGGGGAGGGCCTAGGAGGGTAGGGGAAGTGGTTGGATGTTGTGAGGTGGGGGAGTCCAGAGGGTAGGGGAAGCGTGGGAGGTGGTGGGATGTTGTGAGGTGGGGGAGTCCAGGAGGGTAGGGGAAGCGTGGGAGGTGGTGGGATGTTGAGGTGGGGGAGTCCAGGAGGGTAGGGGAAGTGATGGGAGGTGGAGGGATGTTGTGAAGTGGGGGAGTCCAGGAGGGTTCGGGAAGTGATGGGAGGTGGTGGTGAGAAGGGGAGGGTCCAGGAGGGTAGGGGAAGTGATGGTAGTTGTTGGGATGTTGTGGGGGAGGGTCCAGGAGGGTAGGGGAAGTGATGGAAGGTGGTGGGATGTTGTGAGGTGGGGGGGAGGGTCCAGGAGGACAGGGGAAGTGATGGGAGGTGGTGGGACGTTGTGAGGTGGGGGAGTGTCCAGGAGGGCAGGGGAAGTGATGGGAGGTGGTGGAATGTTGTGGTGAGGAGGGGGAGGGTCCAGGAAGAATGGTGTGGTGAGGTGAACCTGGGAAAAGCCTACGGTTTGTGTACAGGAAGAAAAAAGAAAAGGCGGTATGGTGAGGTGGGGATGGTTCAGGAGGGTAGAGGAAGTGATGGGAGGTGGTGGGACGTTGTGAGGTGGGGGAGTGTCCAGGAGGGCAGGGGAAGTGATGGGAGGTGGTGGGACGCTGTGAGGTGGGGGAGTGTCCAGGAAGGCGGGGAAGTGATGGGAGGTGGTGGAATGTTGTGGTGAGGAGGGGGAGGGTCCAGGAGGGTAGGGGAAGCGTGGGAGATGGTGGGATGTTGTGAGGTGGGGGAGTCCAGGAGGGTAGGTTAAGCGTGGGAGGTGGTGGAATGGTGTGGTGAGGTGGGGGGAGGGTCCAGGGGGTAGGGGAAATGATGGGAGGTGGTAGGATGTTGTGGTGATGTGGGGGGAGGCTCCAGGATGGTAGGGGAAGTGATGGGATGTGTTGGGATGTTGTGGTGAGGTGGGGATGGTCCAGGAGGGTAGGGGAAGTGATGGGAGGTGGTGCGATGTTGTGGTGAGGTGGGGGGAGAGTCCAGGATGGTAGGGGAAGTGAAGGGGAGGTGGTGGAATGTTGTGATGGAGGGTCTAGGTGGGAACGGGAAGTGATGGAAGGTGGTGGGATGTTGTGAGGTGGGGGGAGGGTCCAGGAGGGTAGGGGAAGTGGGGAGGTGGTGGAATGGTGTAGTGAGGTGGGGATGGTCCAGGAGGGCAGGGGAAGTGATGGAAGGTGGTGGGATGTTGTAAGGAGGTAGGAGGTTCCAGGAGGGTAGGGGAAGTGGGATGTTTTGGGGTAGGTGGGGGAGTGTTGGAGAGGATAGAGGAGGTGATAGTAATAGATGGGGGGACGTGATGACTCATTTGGTGTTTGTGGAGAGGTCTCCAGATCCCCAAATCGGCTTCGATGAGTCGGTTTTAATTCGAAATAAATTTGAGGTAAAGGACGCATTTTATTTAAGGAGAAGCCTCAATAAGGAAGCGTAATAAAGGATGACGTCGGGTGAGCTCCTACGCTACTAATTGGAATTGTGGCTTGACTGACGGGAAGATGAGCAAAAGGTAGAGAACGGATTAAAGGGGAGGAAGGAAATCCCCGGAAAAGGGAAGAAAACGTCCACCACCCCATTCCTTCAACAAAATCCCCTTTTAAACATTTATTTATAAAAGACGAATTTCCTTTTGTCCGATCTAAAAAACGTCCTGTTTGACTTCGGGACGTAATCAGTAAGTTTGTTTGATCAGGAAACAAACAAGACCTCACATTGACAATTCCGCTAATGTAACTCCATCACAGTCTTTCCCTTCTTTTCCCCCTCTTTTTTTACCTACTTTTGCTTTAAATAAGATTAAAGTAGAAGAGCACACATTGTCAACTGATTGCCACCTAAAGTCAACACGAACTCTTCTTCTACTTCACCTTTTAATAACAAAAGGGCGCAACTTTAGTCAACTTTTAACTTTTGACCTAGAAAAGAAGTTTTTTTTAACACTAAGAAAGGAGGGAATCTATTTTATAGACTTGGCAGGGCGGAACGCTACCGGGTTCCTATATAAACAACAATACTTACTAAATCCTCATAGGTACCAGGAGCAAAACGAGCGTTTTTAGGGCTAAACCAGCGTTCAAAGAGCAAAAAGTTTGTTTTGTCAGCAAATTTAACAGCACAAATGTTTTTTTAACAGCAAAACGAGAGTATTAACAGCTCTGCGTACTAACATATCGTCATATGAACCGTTTTAACAGTAAAAAAGAGCGTTTTTAACAGCAAAAGCGAGCGTTTTAGCCAAACGATCGTTTTAACAGCAAAGCTAGTTTTTTACAGTAAAATGAGCGTTTTTTACAGTAAAACGAGCGTAATAACGGCGAAACGAGCGTTTTAACAGCAAAGCTAGTTTTTGTAACAGTAAATCGAGCGTTTTTAACAGCAAAAGCGAGCGGTTTAACAGCAAAGCTAGTTTTTTTTTTTTACAGTAAAACGAGCGTTTTTAACAGCAAAACGAGCGTTTTTAACAACGAAAAGAGCGTATTAACAGCGAAACAAGCGTCTTAACAGCAAAGCTAATCTTTTTTAACAGTAAAACGAGCGTTTTTAACAGCAAAACGAGTTTATTAACAGCGATACAAGCGTTTTAACAGCAAAGCTAGTCTTTTAGGTAGATTTCTTTCAGAAAATCTACCTATTGCAATGGGGGCAGTAGTCTCAGAATCAAAAATTTTTGTGATAGGTTTTCATTTCAGACCCCCTGGACCCCAAAACCACCCTCATCTCAAAAGTTTATATATATATATATATATATGTATATATATATATATATTCGCACGATAACTTGAGTAATTTTTACTTGACGACCATGAAATTCGGTATTTAGGGCTTTTAAACTAATAGAATTTATGAGTTCGTTAACGGCTGAAATCGGACCAGCGGTTTTGGTACTTTACTTAGGGCCTAACCTGCGAATCTCGCAAACCGTTCATCCAATCGCTTTCAAACTTAAAAGTGATGTTATGGGGATAGCTAAGAAAGATTTAAAGTTGGTTTGGATCAGCTGGGCGCAATAGATTTGAACCTAGGTAAAAAAGAAATTTTTTGAATTTTTACCGGGAAACAGATGATGTTTTTTTTTCTTCGAATTATAGAAAGTTCTAGATCTAAACATCTGAAAGAAATCTACCTCTTTAGTCCTGCTGCCGCGGGACTCATTTTTTTAACAGTAAAACGAGCGTTTTTAACAGCGAAACGAGCTTATTAACAGCGAAACAAGCGTTTTAACAGCAAAGCTAGTCTTTTTTAACAGTAAAACGGGCGTTTTTAACAGTAAAAAGAGCGTTTTACTGTACTGCTGTTAAAAACGAGCGTTTTAACAGCAAAACGAGCGTTCTAACAGCCAAACGAGCGTTTTAACAGCAAAACGAGCGTTTTTAACAGTAAAAAGAGCGTTTTTAACAGTAAAACGAGCGTTTTTAACAGTAAAACGAGCGTTTTTAACAGCAAAACGAGTTTATTAACAGCGATACAAGCGTTTTAACAGCAAAGCTAGTCTTTTTTAACAGTAAAACGAGCGTTTTAAACAGTAAAAAGAGCGTTTTTAACAGCAAAACGAGCGTTTTTAACAGTAAAACGAGCGTTTTAACAGTAAAACGAGAGTTTTTAACAGCCAAACGAGCGTTTTTAACAGCAAAACGAGTGTTTTTAACAGTAAAACGAAACGAGCGTTTTTAACAGCGAAACGAGCGTTTTAACAGCAAAGCTATTTTTTTTAAACATTAAATCGAGCGTTTTTAACAGCAAAGCGAGCGTTTTAACAGCAAAGCTAGTTGTTTTTTTTACAGTAAAACGAGCGTTTTTAACAGCAAAACGAGCGTTTTTAACAGCAAAACGAGTGTTTTTAACAGCAAAACGAGCTTATTAACAGCGAAACGAGCGTTTTTAACAGCGAAACTAGTGTTTTACAGCCAAAAGAGCGTATTAACAGCAAAATGACCTTTCTTTTTAAACATTTTTTGTTCTTTCTAATTTTCTTTTTTAACTAAAAAAAGCAGTGTTAGGATTCTAGATGATGTCCCCATCGAATCGCAACCCTTTTTCGATCGTTCTGAGCATCTCATCTCCCCCTATTCTACGCATTTTCCCAATCTATTTGCCGATTGTGGACATGACTCATCCCCCTTTCTCGTTGACGGGCAAGAGTATTTGACTAATGCGCCCCCCCGCCTCCGCCCCCTAAGTTCTGCATTGCTTAATGGCCGGACACGTGCAGGGGGAGAGATTCAAACTCGCCTTGTAAACAAGAAAAAGGATCGGAAAAGTTTATTTATTCAAATCAAATTAAAGTAGGAGGATTTTATAGAGGTTGTGAAGGAGGCAGTCTAGGTAAAGTCGCTATAAATATATAAAGAGGGAGGCTGTGAGGATCTTTGAAAGTTTCATGCGGTCGGAACGATGCAATAATGTTTGGGGGGCTCCCGGGGATTTATACCAGAGAAGGGCCGGACCTCATAAATTTTGATTATTCACACGGCGGCGGCCCCGGGAAAAAAGAGAAGGAAAAACAAAAATGGCCGACCCCTCAGGGGGGGGGGGGCATCTTTCAACCCTCTCACAAGTCAAAACGGGCTTGACTCACTAAAAATACGGAGGGAAGCTATCAAAATATTTACTAGCCTCATTTATTTTCGCCCACTTTCTCCTTTACTTTTTGTTATAAAATTATTTGGAGAAAAAGTATTGGTCCTGGAGCTTGCCCAGAGACACGAACTTTCTCAAAGGTCTACAGATTTCGGGGGATCCATAAATTTCGGGGGAAATGAATCCTTTTTTTCTAACATAACTTGAATTTGGTGATAATTTTATGAAAATGAGACTAATTTCACTCAAACACATTATAATTACCTAATTAGTTAATTACTTAATTAATTAATTAATTTTTGGGAAATTTTTTTTCAGTCATAACTTGAATTTGGTGATAATTTTATGAAAATATGACCAATTTCACTCAAACACATTATAATTACCTAATTAGTTAATTAATTAGGTAATAAATTAATTTTTGAGATTTTTTTTTTTTCATTCACAACTTGAATTTGGTGATCTAGGAACGCGGTAGCGTTCCGCCCCGCCAAGCAAAATCCGTCCGAAAGTTCAAACGGTACCAAGTGTATGTTTACTGGACGTGACGAGATGCGATTTTCGGGTATCTGGATCTCGGCTTCCTGAGGAACGGTTTACTTGAAATTTTATAGAGACCTTCTCTAATGCGATAATAGGAAGCCCTGAAAATTTCAAGTCGATCGGTTCACAGGGAGCTGAGATATAGAACTCTGAAAACCCGGTTTTCGGCCTTTACCATGTTCTTCTTCTTCTCCTTCTTCTCCTTATTCAGTTAGCCAGGGCTACAGCCTCTACTTCTGCACCGATCGACTTGAAATTTTACAGGGACCTTCGTTTCAATTTTAGCCAGTGCCTTTTGAAAGATTTAACCCGATAGTTGGTCGAAAAAAAAAGTTATGACCAAAAAACTGAAATTTTAGGGCTACTGCGCAACTTTTACTGCGCACTCAAACATCGACCTTGAAAAACGCCAAACCAATAAAAAAATTCACTTTCCTAGGGCACTCGAAAAACACCTAAACCACCAAAATCACCAAAAACACCCAAACCACCCAAATTACCAAAAACCCCCAAATCACCAAAACCACCCATATCACCAAAAACACCCAAACCACCCAAATTACCAAAAACACCCAAATCACCCAAGTTACCAAAAACCCCCAAATCACCAAAACCACCCAAATCACCAAAAACACCCAAACCACCAAAAACACCCAAATCACCAAAAACACCCAAACCACCCAAATTACCAAAAACACCCAAACCACCCAAATTACCAAAAACACCCAAACCACCCAAATTACCAAAAACACCCAAACCACCCAAATTACCAAAAACACCCAAACCACCCAAATTACCAAAAACACCCAAATCACCAAAAACACCCAAACCACCCAAATGACCAAAAACACCCAAACCACCCAAATCACCAAAAACACCCGAACCACCCAAATCACCAAAAACACCCAAACCAACCAAATTACCAAAAACCCCCAAATCACCAAAAACACCCAAATCACCCAAATTACCAAAAACACCCAAATCACCAAAAACACCCAAACCACCCAAATCACCAAAAACACCCAAACCACCCAAATCACCAAAAACACCCAAACCACCCAAATCACCAAAAACACCCAATCCACCCAAATCACCAAAAACACCCAAACCACCCAAATCACCAAAAACACCCAAACCACCCAAACCACCAAAAACACCCAAACCACCCAAATCACCAAAAACACCCAAACCACCCAAATCACCAAAAACACCCAAACCACCCAAATTACCAAAAACACCCAAATCACCAAAAACACCAAACCACCCAAACTACTAAAAACACCCAAATCACCAAAAACACCCAAACCACCCAAATGACCAAAAACACCCAAATCACAAAAAACACCCAAACCACCCAAATTACCAAAAACACCCAAATCACCAAAAACACCAAACCACCCAAATCACCAAAAACACCCAAACCACCCAAATGACCAAAAACACCCAAACCACCCAAATGACCAAAAACACCCAAATCACCAAAAACACCCAAATCACCAAAAACACCCAAATCACCAAAAACACCCAAACCACCCAAATTTAAACAAAGATTTAACCCGCTGAAAGATTTAACGCATAGCTGAATCCAAAAAAATCAATTTCAGGTTGCTTGCAGCCACTTAGGCTTTTAGGTTGCCCATTGATATGGTGATGTAATCAATCAACTTGAAAGTTCAAATTGAAATCGAATTAAAATTTGAGATTATTGCCATAATTATAATGGTTCATCTCCGCAAAAACATAAAATTAAGCCCAAGTTTTTAATTTCGAAAAAATTATTTTGTCGATGTTAGTTTGTTTTGTTTACTTTGATAACTATGCAACGTAGGATTAACTGTAAGATTAACTCCTTCCTGGCGAAAAAAAAAAAAAATTTCATTCCACATGAAATCGTGATTTGAAGAACATCTCTTCGATTTTAAATTTATTTCCTTTTTTATTTTTTAATTTTAACGATTTTAAGTTTTTTTATTTTTTTAATTAGCTACGGAAAATATTGTGAGTTGTACATATTAGTGAGGGAACTTGGATGCAGCCTACCTATCGAAAGACCACCATAAAGATAAGTACACCCTAACTAAAAAGTACACCCCCCCCCTTGGGACTTAGATATTGATAAGTTAAGATTTTAATTTTATTATTGATTTTATTATTATTATTATTTTTATTGCACCATAAAAAAACAATCGAGTAGTAAACCATAAATTTATATTAGTTCTCTCTTTCCTCATTTTTTTAGATTTTATTTTATTTCTTAATAAATTTTATTTAATTTTTCTTTCAAAAGAAAGGTTTTTTTAACTAAAATTTTTATTTATTTTTTTCTGCCTCTTTAAAAAAAACTAACCAGTAAAATATCGTTCCAAGTCAACTACAATTTCAACTACAAAAAGATGTGATATCCGTACAAAAACCCTCCGTGTAAAAACACCCCGCCTCGCAAAACTCCTTCTTCTTCAGCCGGAAAAAGATATGATATCAACTTTCCCGCCCGCCGATGTGCGAGAGGTCGGTATGATTTAGAGAAAGAGGAGAGATGAAGCGCCCTTGCTCCCATTTTCAAAGCTCCCCTTGGCGGCATCGCGAAATACTTTTTATCAGGGAAATCAGTTACCTCTGCACATAATGCATCTGTAGTAAGTCTTTCAGATTGATCGATAACATAATTCTTAAATTCAATTATCATGGTTTATGCAGGTTTCCTCCACTATTACTTTTTAAATACGATAACACCTGAATAGTGATTACTGAGCAAGGAGATGCTCCTGAGCATTTGCCATCCGTCTCCTAACTTAAGTTACCCAGAACTAACGTTAACGTCTTAACAGAAATTGCACTTACAAAGTTAGTACAAAAAGTGCAAAAGTTACAAATGTACAAAAAGTTAGTTGTTCAGCATATGAAACCTTCAAAACCAGTCGTGAAAAATTCAACTTACTGTTTTCCTCTTCCAATGATGTATTTTCATTCAATAGTTCCACAATCCTAACCAGTAATCACTGATCAAGGTATTTGCATAGCTACCCATCTAATGCACCCTGTAAACAAGTATTTCGCGATGCCGCCAAGGGGAGCTTTGAAAATGGGAGCAAGGGCGCTTCATCTCTCCTCTTTCTCTAAATCATACCGACCTCTCGCACATCGGCGGGCGGGAAAATTGATATCATATCTTTTTCCGGCTGAAGAAGAAGGAGTTTTGCGAGGCGGGGTGTTTTTTACACGGAGGGTTTTTGTACGGTAATTTTATGAAAATAGTACTAATTTCACTCAAACACATCATAATTCTCTAATTAGTTAATTAATTAATTAATTAATTAATGGAAAAACTTTTTTTCAATCCTAACTTGAATTTGGTTATAATTTTATGAATATAGTACTAATTCCGCTCAAACACATTATAATTACCTAATTAGTTAATTACTTAATTAATTAATTAATTTTTGGTAAATTTTTTTTTCAGTCATAACTTGAATTTGGTTATAATTTTATGAAAATGGGACCAATTTCACTCAAACACATTATAATTACCTAATTAGTTAATTAGTTAATTAGTTAATTAATTACCTAATTAGTTAATGAAATTTAATCGGGATCACGTGAAGATTATTTGGTTAAAATTTGGTGAAGATCGGACCGGTAGAAAGCCCGTAGCACAGTTTTGCAAACTTTAGACAGACATATCTCCACCATTTTGTCGAATTTCAAAAATCGCTCTCGTCACTTTCAAGATAACCACGAAAGAAAGATTGTGTAAAAATTTCGTGAAAATCGGATGAAAATTGTGGCCGTGAAGTGTTCCGGAAAAAGGCGACGGACGGACGGACGGACGGCCGGACGGCCGGCACCACAGACAAAGTCATGTCCGGCAAAGATCAAAAGTCAGTTTGACCCTAGGGGGTCTGGAAGACCCTTCCCCAAAAACCCGAATCCGACGGTATTACAATAACTTCTCTTTGAGAAAGTTAAAAAATCTTTGATGTTATAAAGGGAGTTATTGTTTTCCTTGGGAACGGAATGTTATGAAGGGATGACGTCGATAATTGTCCTTAGGGGGGCCTAGAATACCGAACGCCGTTTATCTAATTACAAAAACCTCGAAAAAGGAAAAATTTGTGAAGTAGGGAAAAGGGGGACTCAAGTGTTGCTAGGATACATTACAAGGGATAAACCGTCTGCTATACGAAAGTCAGATCTTTTCTCTCCCTCTTCGCCTTTTTTTCCCAGAGGCCGAAAAAGACTTGATATTTTACCCTGGTATTCAATAAGTAAACTATTCGAGAAATCTCCGGATCGCCCTCAGAGGCATTTCGTATTACGACATTTCACACATAAGCAAAGAGAAACGAAACTCCAATTACTCTCTGAACTTGTTCCCTTTTTTTCCCTCTAGTACCTTCTTTTTTCTACCTTTGGACGGAAAAAGACAAAGAAACACGAGTTTCATTACGAAACTATTTTTAGTTCGGAAATCGAGGAACGTCCCCTCGGATCATTGCAAACGTCCGAACCTTAGGGGGTGAATATTAATCCGACCAGTCCCAAAGGGCGAAAACTCCCCTATTTTCTCCAAAAACAAATTTTCTACAAAAGCATTTTTATTATTGAACGTTTGTCTTTTTTTATTTATGTTTCTGGAATACATTCGATGTAGATTTTGACGCTGGTTTGGCTGTTAAAACGCTCATTTTGCTATTAAATCGCTATTTTCACTGTAAACAATCAATTTGAGCTGTTAAATTTGCTGTTAAAATGCTCATTTCGCTGTTAAACAGCACATTTTGCTGTAAAATTGCTCTTTTTGATGTGAAAAATTCATTTGAGCTGTTAAAACGCTCGTTTTAATAGTTAAATTTGTTGTCAAAACGCTTATTTTGCTGTTAAATCGCTATTTTCACTGTAAAAAATCAATTGAAGCTGTTAAATTTGCTGTTAAAATGCTCATTTCGCTGTTAAACAGCACATCTTGCTGTAAAATTGCTCTTTTTGATGTGAAAAATTCATTTGAGCTGTTAAAACGCTCGTTTTAATAGTTAAATTTGTTGTCAAAACGCTTATTTTGCTGTTAAATCGCTATTTTCACTGTAAAAAATCAATTGAAGCTGTTAAATTTGCTGTTAAAATGCTCATTTCGCTGTTAAACAGCACATCTTGCTGTAAAATTGCTTTTTTTGATGTGAAAAATTCATTTGAGCTGTTAAAACGCTCGTTTTAATTGTTAAATTTGTTGTCAAAACGCTTATTTTGCTGTTAAATCGCTATTTTCACTGTAAAAAATCAATTTGAGCTGTTAAATTTGCTGTTAAAATGCTCATTTCGCTGTTAAACAGCACATCTTGCTGTAAAATTGCTCTTTTTGATGTGAAAAATTCATTTGAGCTGTTAAAACGCTCGTTTTAATAGTTAAATATGTTGTCAGAACGCTTATTTTGCTGTTAAATCGCTATTTTCACTGTAAAAAATCAATTTAAGCTGTTAAATTTGCTGTTAAAATGCTCATTTCGCTGTTAAACAGCACATATTGCTGTTAAATCTTTCCTTTTGATGTGAAAAATTAATTTGAGCTGTTAAATTTTCTGTTAAAACGCTCGTTTTAATAGTTAATTGCACATCTTGCGGTAAAATCGCTCTTTTTGAAGTAAAAAATTGATTTGAGCTGTTAATTTTGATGTTAAAACGCTCATTTTGCTGTTAAAAAAACTCGGTTTTGCTGTAAAAAAATCATATTGAAACCACCTCTTTGCTGTCAGAACTCTCCTTGCCCAGTTTTTGCAGCTAAAACGATTTTTCTGCTGCAAAGTCCCTAGCAATCAATGCTTTTAGCTATTCCGAGCATTCCTAAAGGACGAAAACTCCCCCTTTTGTCAGAAAACTCGATGATTTACGTTTGTTTATTTTTATTATACGTTTCTAGATCAAAGAGACTAAAATTGTCGTCCGTAAAACTTGATAGTCTCGAGATATTCTTGTTTAAAGGCGATTTTCTTGAAAATAGAGTTTTATTTCTTTTCTCTTCTTTTTTCTTTAGGTTTGATAGAGTAGAAGAGTTAAGCCTGAGCAATGGTGGTCTCGGTGTCCCTCAGAGGGCCCATCTACAGTCTAATCCTAGTAGAACATCATTCACCGTCAGACTTGTCTTTGTTACACCCCCAATAGAAATAAGAAGCCTTTTTTCAAAAGCAATTTTTTTTTCTTTTATCACGTTCAAAAATTTGAGGAAAAACGTGAAAGTTGGTCTGAAAAATCGAAGGGATGTAAGCGATTGTGGTTTCGGTGGAGGGAAAAAGGGGCAGTTACATATCGAGCTAGGGTTATAATCGTTTTGGGGGTTGAATAACGTATAGGGAAGCCTGGAAGGAGGTAAAAATCCCAAAGGCCCCATAATTCCCTCCCGCATAAAGCGAAAAACCGATTCGGAAAACGTTCTATTCAATGCAAACAAATCCGACGCCACTAGCTAACCAGAAAAAGGATCAAAAACATCGATTTTGCTGCATAGTCCAGTCAATCTAAGCCCGAAAAGGCCAAATAAAAGAAATAAATAAGGTATTTTGTTTCTACGGAAATAGGGGACCAACCCAAAAAAAAAAGATTAACAAAAAAAAAAGGTGATTCTTTTCGTTTTTTCGCAAATATCTCGAAAACCGTAGGTCGTAGGTGAAATAATACTTAGTACAAAATTAAAGATTATTGAATTTTCTACAATTTTGACCTAATACAATTTTTTGTAGGACCAAACGTATCTGAGCTACGAGGTGGAAAAAAACGGGACTTTCTATTTTGATCTCTGAAGGAGGGAAGACGAAATTTTTCTAAATGTTTTGAAATTTAACCCCACCACTGCCTATTTATCGTTAATTGCTTTTTGAGAGTTGTTTTAACTAGTTAATTAAATTCCCTACAACTTTCATTGAGTAACTTTTTTTGATTAGATGACGTCTTCTGTTCTTCAGAGATAGAAAACCACAAAATAGAAAGCCATGTTTTTTTTTTGCAACCTCGTAGCTCAGATACGTTTGGTCCTACAAAAAATTGTGTTAGCTCAAAATTATAGAAAATTCAATTATCTTTAATTTTGTACTAAATATTATTTCGCCTACGACTAACGGTTTTCGAGATATTGCAGAAAAAAAGAAAAAAATCACCTTAAAAACGCTCCTGACGCCATGCACGGGTTACGGTTATGGACTTTTTTTGGTTAATCAGGGGACCATACACATTTCCGTAGAGAAACAAAATCCCTTATTTTAGATTGACTGGACTATGGTTTCATTGATTCTATTACGAAGCTAACATTTTTGGCACAAAAAATGTCAAAATACTCTAAGAATATCGCGTTTTTTGACTTATTCTATAGAAAAGAGTCATGAAATTCGTTGTTTTTGTATGGAGCAATAAAGATGAGACAAAGGGGCATAGGACATTTGCGTCCACAGCTGGTTTTGAGCGGATTAGAGGCAATAAAAGGCCTTCAGATACGCCATTTAAATAATAAAAGGGAGCAGATGTTCAATTTCGAACAATTTTCGTGAAAGTTTAATTGTAAAAGGTGTGTTTGTGAGAGATAAGCTTTTTTTTAGGCCTGGAGGGTGAAGAGGCTCTTATCATTGATTCTCAGCGTTGCGACCCTTGATTTACAGGAATAAGCCAATTCCCGGAAATTGGGAAGAGGAGCTTTGGCTAATGGCGAGCCCCCTCTCTCATTTTTTTCGTCTTTTAAGGGCTCCTTTGAGCTAAAGTTTATTGATTATCTTTTGTTTTTCTTAGGGATGTTTGTTCGGACTTAAATGGAGTTGTCGTTGCTTTAATGTTGTCGAACCAGGTGTGGTCTCTCAGTCCGAATTCGGAAAAAGAGAAGGAAAAAGAAATAAATTCATTTATTCTACTCAAGACGCCGTTTTTATCATATATAGGAGGGAAAAGCCATTACAATGAATATATACAATTTTTCTCCGGGACTTGATCCCCCTCCGCCTTTTATTATGATTCTTTTCTTGGTAGGGAATAAAAAACAGACGAAAAAAACCTATCATCTCTTCCTTATCTAAATCTAAATTGATTTTGCACGATTTGGAGAACTGGACATTGTCCGTGTAACATTAAATTTTGGCTTTTTAAAAGCCCTGTTTCTGTAAAAACGCTCGCTTTGCTCTTAAAAACACCTTAGAGCGGTTAAATTTGCTGTTAAAACGCAGACCTTCCTGGTAAATCGCTCTTTTTTGGTGTAAAAATTAATTGGAGCTGTTAAATTTGATGTTAAAACGTTCATTTTGCTGTTAAACTCCATTTGTGCTGTTAAAATCACCTTGGAGCTCTTAAATTTGCTGTTAAAACGCCATTTTTTTTAATGTTAAAACTTTCATTTTGCTGTTAAAACGCTCGCTTTGCTGTTAAATCGTAGATATTGTTGATAAGCCGCTCTTTTTGCTGTAAAACTTAATCGGAGGATTTAAATTTGCTGTTAAAACGGGTTAAACTTCAGCTGTTCTATTAAAATCAGCTTAGAGCTCTTAAATTTGCTGTTAAAACGCAATTTTTGATGTTAATATGTTCGTTTAGCTGTTAAATCGCACATTTTTGCTGTTAAACCGCACTTTTTTTGCTGTTAAACCGCACTTTTTTGCTGTTAAACCGCACTTTTTTTGCTGTTAATCCGCACTTTTTTTGCCGTTAAACCTCATCCTTTTGCTGTTAAACCGCACTTTTTTCACCGCAAATTTTTTTTGCCGTAAAACTGCGTTTTCTTAGGCTGTTAAACCGCACATTTTTGCTGTTAAACCGCACTTTTGCTGTTAAACTGCATCTTTTTGCTGTTAAACCTCATCCTTTTGCCGTTAAACCACACTTTTTGCCGTTAAACCGCACTTTTTTGTTGTTGAACCGAAAATTTTTGCTGTTAAACCGCACATTTTTGCCGTTAAACCGCAATTTTTGCTGTTAAACCTCACTTTTTGTGTGTTAAACCACTCTTTTTGCGGTTAAAAAGAACTTTTTGCTGTTAAGCTGCCTCTTTTTTTGCTGTCAAACAGCACATTTTTGCTGTTAAACCTCACTTTTTTGTGTGTTAAACCACTCTTTTTGCGGTTAAAAAGAACTTTTTGCTTTTAAGCTGCCTTTTTTTTTGCTGTTAAACCGCATCTTTTTGCTGTTGTTCGCTCGCTTAGCTGTTAAAACACGTTAGAGCTTTTAAATTTGCTGCTAAAACCATCTTTTGCTGTTAAAACTTCTTTTGTGCTGTTAAATTTGCACCTTTTTATAGTGTCAGAACTCCCATTTTGCTGTTAAACCGCACCTTTTTGCCGTTAAACCGCACCTTTTTGCCGTTAAACCGCACCTTTTTGCCGTTAAACCGCACCTTTTTGCCGTTAAACCGCACCTTTTTGCCGTTAAACCGCACTTTTGTTGTTAAACCGCACCTTTTTTGCTGTTAAACCTCACTTTTTTGTGTGTTAAACCACTCTTTTTGCGGTTAAAAAGAACTTTTTGCTGTTAAGCTGCCTTTTTTTTGCTGTTAAACCGCACCTTTTTGCTGTTGTTCGCTCGCTTAGCTGTTAAAACACGTTAGAGCTGTTAAATTTGCTGCTAAAACCATCTTTTGCTGTTAAAACTTCTTTTGTGCTGTTAAATTTGCACCTTTTTATAGTGTCAGAACTCCCATTTTGCTGTTCAACCGCACCTTTTTGCTAGAAAACCGCACCCTTGTGCTGTTAAACCGCGCCTTTCTGATGTTAAACCGCACCTTTTTTGCCGTTAAACCTCACTTTTGCTGTTAAACCGCACTTATGCTGTTAAACTGCATCTTTTTGCTGTTAAACCTCATCTCTTTGCCGTTAAACCACACTTTTTGCGTTTAAATAGAACTTTTTGCTGTTAAACCGCACTTTTTTGCTGTTAAACCGCAAATTTTTGCCGTTAATCCGCACTTTTTTTTTGTTTGTTAAACCTCACTTTTTTGTGTGTTAAACCTCACTTTTGTGTGTGTTAAACCACTCTTTTAGCGGTTAAAAAGAACTTTTTGCTGTTAAGCTGCCTTTTTTGCTGTTAAACCGCACCTTTTTGCTGTTAAAACACGTTAGAGCTGTTAAGTTTGCTGCTAAAACCATCTTTTGCTGTTAAAACTTGTTAGAACTTTTTATAGTGTCAGAACTCCCATTTTGCTGTGAAACCGCACCTTTTTGCTATAAAACCGCACCCTTGTGCTGTTAAACCGCGCCTTTCTGATGTTAAACCGCACCTTTTTTGCCGTTAAACCTCACTTTTGCTCTTAAACCGCACATTTTTGCTGTTAAACCGCACCTTTTTTGCTGTTAAACCTCATCCTTTTGCCGTTAAACCACACTTTTTGCGTTTAAATAGAACTTTTTGCTGTTAAACCGCACTTTTTTGCTGTTAAACCGCACTTTTTTGTTGTTAAACCTCACTTTTTTGTGTGTTAAACCTCACTTTTGTGTGTGTTAAACCACTCTTTTTGCGGTTAAAAAGAACTTTTTGCTGTTAAGCTGCCTTTTTTGCTGTTAAACCGCACTTTTGTTGTTAAACCGCACCTTTTTTGCTGTTGGAACGCTCGCTTTGCTGTTAAAACACGTTAGAGCTGTTAAATTTGCTGCTAAAACCATCTTTTGCTGTTAAAACTTCTTTTGTGCTGTTAAATTTGCACCATTTTATAGTGTTAGAACGCCCATTTTGCTGTTAAAACGCCATTTCTTTCTGTTCCCTCTAGTATTTGTTTGATCTAAAAGGACAAAAACTAAAAACAATGTTGAGGGTAGGTTTTCGTTTTAGCTTTGGAAATATTTCATGAGGTCGGTAATTAAGTAATGCAAGAGTGTTTGCCTTGGGCCTTCCCAAACAAAGAGAGGGATGAGGATTAAATTATTAATGGGACGGGAGTTTTGGGATCCTCGAGGACGGGGGGTGGGTGTGACAAAATGGCTGATGTTTGCCCACGTTCATCATATTACCTCTCGCGATCGATTTGGCTCAGGACCCCCCCCCCCCGACATTCCAGGGCCTTTTTCAACATTTATGAGATCACTTGGGCACCACTTTCCTCTTTCAGCCGGTTTAAAATTTCACGTCTTTTCCCTAGTTTTAAATTCTGGAAGGAAGAGAAAAAAACAAACACGATTTTTCTTTTTAGTGGCACTTTACTTTAATGATGTTCATTCAAAAATAAAATTTTTGGTGATCCTAAAAAAGTTTTTTTGTAAGGAAAAAGTGTTAACGTTGTTGATGTCCTAGTAAATATCTTTAGCTGAATAGAAAGGTGTCGGACGAGCCCCACTAATTCTCATCGCCGTTTGTTAGTGAAAATGCGAAGAAGTGTGTGGGGGGGGGGAGGCAACGGTGTCCCGAGCCAGATTAGGCCACTTGGGCGAAGGCCAGCTCTCCGACTAATTCCAACGGGCGGCATTCAATTCGCTAACAGCCCCTTGCCAAACTCCCTCTTCTTAACAACTACCAATTCCCCCCTTTACTTTCTTTTTTAACGAATCTTCGACAATTTTTGGTGTTAAATCTTGTTTTTTAACCATTTTATGCTCATTTTGCTGTTAAACGCTCTTTGAGCTAAAACGCATTTTTGCTGTTAGAACGCGATTTTGCTGTTAAAACGAAATTTTGCTGTAAAACCTCTATTTGCTGTTAAAACTCACTTTGGCTGTAAAAAACTTCATTTACTGTTAAACCGCACTTTTTTTTGCTGTTAAACAGCACTTTTTTCTGTTAAATTGCTTTTTTTTTTTGTTAAACCGCACTTTTTGCTGTTAAACCGGCCCTATTTGCTGTTAAACCGCATCTTTTGCTGTTAAACCGCAATTTTTGCTGTTAAACCCCACTTTTTTGCTGTTAAAATGCATTTTTTTTTGTTAAACCGCACCTCTCTGCTATTAAACCGCACTTTTTTTGCCGTTAAATCACACTTTTTTTTGCTGTTAAACCGCACTTTTTGCTGTTAAAACGCACTTTTTTTGCTGTTAAACCGCCCCTCTCTGCTGATAAACCGCCCCTCTCTGATGTTAAACCGCCCCTCTCTGCTGTTAAACCGCACCTTCTTGCTGTTAAAAGGAATTTTTTGTTTGTTAAACCGCACTTTTTGCTGTTAAACCGCACTTTTTGCTGTTAAACCGCACTTTTTTGCTGTTAAACCGCCCCTCTCTGCTGTTAAACCGCACCTTCTTGCTGTTGAACCACACTTTTTGCTGTTAAACCGCACTTTTTGCTGTTAAACCGCACTTTTTGCTGTTAAACCGCACTTTTTGCTGTTAAACCGCACTTTTTGCTGTTAAACCGCACCTTTTTTGCTGTTAAACCGCACCTCTCTGCTGTTAAACCGCATCTCTCTGCTGTTAAACCGCACTTTTTTGCCGTTAAATCACACTTTTTTTTTGCTGTTACACATCACCTTTTTGCTGTTAAACCGCACTTTTTGCTGTTAAAAGGAATTTTTTTTTGTTAAACTGCACTTTTTGCTGTTAAACCGCACTTTTTTTGCTGTTAAACCGCCCCTCTCTGCTGTTAAACCACCCCTCTCTGCTGTTAAACCGCCCCTCTCTGCTTTTAAACCGCACCTTCTTGCTGTTAAACCGCACCTTCTTGCTGTTAAACCACACTTCTTGCTGTTAAACCGCACCTTCTTGCTGTTAAACCACACTTTTTGCTGTTAAACTGCACATTTTTGCCGTTAATCCGCACTTTTTTTTTTGCTGTAAAACCTCACTTTTTGCTGTTAAATCGCATTTTTTTTCCCGTTAAACCGCTTCTTGCCAACCTCCCTGGTAAACGCCCTTCGATCTGTTAAATTTGCTATTAAAACTCTCATTTCGCTGTTAAAACGCTCATCTTGATGTTAAATCGCTCTTTTTTATGTAAAAAATCCATTTGAGCTGCCAAAATAGTCATTTTTTAGGGTTTTTGTGGAGGGTCTGTAGATCCAAGAAGCATTAAAAAGCTAAAACTTAGGCTTTCATTTGGTAGGGTCCATATTTAACGAATATCCGAAATAAGATGGGACATAGTGAAGTTCCCTGAGGTATTCTCGATAAGGGCGGCTGCGTCAAGCGGATCAAAGGGATCCATCATATTCCACGTTGGACCCTTCGGTTTACGTCCCACAATCAGTCCCAATTTGCTTCAATCTACCCTCAAAGTCGGGCAATTTCCAATCTAATGCCAATCTTAATTCAATTCTCATGCCCTTTTGGATACAATTCAATACACGTTCCCTTTTACGTAAATGTTATCAGAAATCATTTTCCGAGTTGAATCACGTACGAATGTTGATGACAGAGGTGAATTAAAGGGGAGGGGGAGTCGTTTTTTTGTATAAAAACGTCAAAATTGTCCTCTTTTTGTTCCTTGATCAAGAACCAATGCTGAAAAGCGGCCAATCTGGTAAAACGAGTTTAAAAATTGAGCTGAAATTGGTGAAAAAACGAAATTTTGCTGTAAAACGCTCAGTTTGATGTTAAAACGCAATTTTGCAGTAAAACGCTCTATTTGCGATTAAAACGCAATTTTCTGATAAAAGCTTCATTTGCTGTTAAAACGCATTAAAATGCAATTTTGCTGTTAAAACGCATTAAAATGAAATTTTGCTGTTAAAACGCAATTATCAGTAAAAAGCTTAAGTTGCTGTTAAAACGAATTTTTCCGGTGAAAACGCACTTTTGCTGTAAACGCTCTATTTGCTGTTAAAACTCACTTTTGCTGTAAAACGTTCTTTGGGCTGTTAAAACTCACTTTTGCTGTAAAACGCACTTTTACTGTAAAACGTTCTTTTGGCTGTTAAAACTCTTTTTTGCAGTAAAAAGCTCCATTTGCTGTAAAAAGCTCCCTTTGCTGTAAAAAGCTCCATTTGCTGTAAAAAGCTCCATTTGCTATTAAAACGCAATTTCGCTGTAAAACTTTCTTTTGGCTGTTAAAACTCACTTTTGCTGTAAAGAGCTCCATTTGCTGTTAAAACGCAATTTCGCTGTAAAACACCCCATTTCCTGTTAAATCGTGATTTTGCTGTAAAGAGCTTTATTTACTGTTAAAACGCGATTTTCATTAAAACGCTCTTTTGTCTGTTAAAACGCAATTTTAATGTAAAACGTTCTTTCGGCTGTTAAAACTCACTTTTGCTGTAAAAAGAGCTCCATTTGCTGTTAAAACGCAATTTCGCTGTAAAACACCCCATTTACTGTTAAAACTCACTTTGGATGTAAAAAGCTTTATTTGCTGTTAAAACGCAATTTTGCTGTAAAACCCTCTATTCGCTGTTAAAACGCAATTTTGCTGTAAAACCCTCTATTTGCTGTTAAACAGCAAAGTGGCCAGCAAACCCATCTCCACAATTCCAAAACCATTTCCACAATTCTAAAATTTTCACTCTGGCATTTTGCTACTAAGGTCAAAAGTTTGAAAAATTAGGGGCCTTTTAGATAATTCCGTTGATACTTTTGGGGTGGTTTGTGAATTAACATGAAAAGGGGAACGGTGATGAGAGGACATTGTGCGAGAAAGTAGTGGGTGTAGGGGCCTCCCTTTTAACGTCCCTCACCTGCCCACCCCCTCACTCAGTTTCTCTCTTCACCCTACTCGATCTATTTACCGGAGAAACCTTTTTCGACAATAACTGACCGGTGGTCAATCCCATAAACGAAACGAAAGCTGCATATTGAGAAGAAAGAAAAATTTAAATGAACGCCATTCTTACGACAAATGCCTTTTATGTCTCAATTTCGAAGGTGTTTCACGTTCCCCAGCCATTCTTTATGGTTTATTTCTTCTAATATTCATCGTTCGGGGCGTTTTAATATAAAAATCGTTTTAACAGCATCAATAAAAAGGGCGTTTTAACAGCAAATACAGAGTTTAACACAAAATAGAGCATTTTACAGCGAAATTGCGTTTTAACAGCAAATCAGGGTTTTAAGAGCAGCATCAAAAAGTGCATTTCAACAGTAAAAGTGCGTTTTAACAGTAAAATAGAGCGTTTTACAGAAAATTGCGTTTTAACAGCAAATAGAGCGTTTTACAGAAAATCGCGTTTTAACAGTAAACGAAGCTTTTTACAGCAAAATTGCGTTTTAACAGCAAATAGAGCGTTTTACAGAAAATCGCGTTTTAACAGTAAACGAAGCTTTTTACAGCAAAATTGCGTTTTAACAGCAAATAGAGCGTTTTACAGAAAATCGCGTTTTAACAGTAAACGAAGCTTTTTAAAGCAAAATTTCGTTTTAACAGCAAATAGAGCGTTTAACAGTAAATGAAGTTTTTTTACAGCAAAAGTGCGTTTTAACAGCAAACATGAGTTTTAACAGCAAAAATGCGTTTTACAGCAAAAGAGAGTTTTAACAGCCAAAAGAACGTTGCAATCAAGCAAATCAAGTTTTTTACAGCAAAAGTGCGTTTTAACAGCAAATAGAGCGTTTTACAGAAAATCGCATTTTAACATTAAATGAAGCTTTTTACAGCAAAAGTGAGTTTTAACAGTCAAAAGAACGTTTTACAGCAAAATTGCGTTTTAACAGCAGATAGAGCGTTTCACAGAAAATCTCGTTTTAACTGTAAATAAAGCTTTTGCAGCCAAAATGCGTTTCAACAGCAAAAAATGCGTTTTGACAGCAAAAAATGCGTTTTGACAGCAAAAATGAGTTTTTACAGCAAAAATGCGTTTTAACAGTACGGTTCCTCAAATAAGTGTCGATGTTTTATTTCTTTTTGAACCATCATTTCGTACGTTGTTATCTAATTAATCATGTTTGCACAATATGCGTAATTTTTATTAAAAAACAATTTCAAGCTTGCTTTGATAATGACGATATTTGCTTGTTTATTGAAAAAAACGAAGTTATCGTCCCCTCATCGATAAACTTTATCTCCGTGAACATTTAATTAGATTGAACGCATTTAGTTATATTTTCTTCTTTTCTGTATCTTGGAGGGTGAAAAGAGGGACTCGGACATTTGGAGAATTGTGTCCACCAGCATGAATGGATCAAATGGAAGTTGGGGGAGGGCGGAAAGAGGGAAAAAAGGCAGAGTCAGAATTCCCCTAAAAACGGAAATATTGTCACCGCAGTAATCTTTACAAACTTTTCCGTTTTTTACTACCAGGGGAGAACAATTTTTTGGTAGAATTTCAACCTTTTTGGGTCTAAAAACGATGAAACTCCCAACTTGGCAGCTTCGACAACTTGATAGGAATTCTTCAAGGTTCCCTTTTAAGCCCTGTACTATTTTTTATGTTTATAAAAAGATTTTAAAGATTATTTGTCCTGAAGATGCCCCCATATATCTTTCGTTTATTGCTATTTGAAGCTAAAGGCGTGAAAATGTTTGATGGTCGACTCAAAGTGATTTTAAAAGTCGTTTGGCAATCTTCCAGCTTCCTTATAGAAAAAAAAAAATTCTTCGTCAACACCCAAAATCTAATTAATATTCAAAATATTTAAATTTATTGAATATGCAGAATATAAATAAAGATGGCGGTCTTTTATTCTGGGATTTAAATTCGTGTGGAGGGGGCGGAAGGGTTGGTGCGCAGGGTCTCCCTTTACAGGGGGGCCCCCCTTTATATTGATCACGAAAGTCTAACCCTCCAGTATGAGGCATTTGGAGGGGATGGCTATCGATTTGGTGCCTTCATTAAGCACGGCCACCGTCCCCCTCCCCCCCCTTTTCCCGTCGAGATAATTGGCCACCCTTCGCTACAGAATCACCCTCTTCTGCAACTATGATCTACAGCCCCAACACACGCGAATATGCAACTTCCTAAATCACAAAAACTATTTCTTTTTTTAGTCCCATTCCAGGGCACGCAACATTAATTTTTAGATTTCGACTATTTTTAAAGGGAGTACCTCAGGGATTCGTCCTAAGCCCATTACTATTCTCCATCTCAACGATTACATTTTTTAACTTTGAAAACAAGTTTATCAAGGACTTGGAGCGTAAAAAGTAATAAATTAAACAGTCAACGTCTTTTTAGAAGCTTTTTAGTCAAAAAAGGGTCAAACTCGACCTAAAAAGTGACTTTGTCGTCTGAAAAAAGGGTCAAAGTCCATCTAAAAAGTGGCTTTGTCGTCTGAAAAAGGGTCAAAGTACATATTAAAGGTGTCTTGATCCTCACAAAAGGGTCTGATTCGAGCTAAAAAGTGACTTTGTCGTCTGAAAAAGGGTCAAAGTCCATCTAAAAAGTGACTTTGTCGTCTGAAAAAGGGTCCAAGTCCACCTTAAAGGTGTCTTGATCCTCATAAAAGGGTCTAATTAGACCTAAAAAGTTACTTTTTCGTCTGAAAAAGGGTCAAAGTCCATCTAATAGGCGCCTTAATCCTCATAAAAGGGTCCAATTCGATCTAAAAAGTGACTTTGTCGTCTGAAAAAGGGTCAAAGTCCATCTTAAAGGTGCCTTAATCCTCTTAAAAGGGTCCAATTCGACCTAAAAAGCGACTTTGTCGTCTGAAAAAGGGTCAAAGTCCATCTAAAAAGTGACTTTGTCGTCTGAAAAAGGGTCAAAGTCCATCTTAAAGGTGCCTTAATCCTCTTAAAAGGGTCCAATTCGACCTAAAAAGCGACTTTGTCGTCTGAAAAAGGGTCAAAGTCCATCTAAAAAGTGACTTTGTCGTCTGAAAAAGGGTCCAAGTCCACCTTAAAGGTGTCTTGATCCTCATAAAAGGGTCTAATTAGACCTAAAAAGTTACTTTTTCGTCTGAAAAAGGGTCAAAGTCCATCTTAAAGGTGCCTTAATCCTCTTAAAAGGGTCCAATTCGACCTAAAAAGCGACTTTGTCGTCTGAAAAAGGGTCAAAGTCCATCTAAAAAGTGACTTTGTCGTCTGAAAAAGGGTCAAAGTCCATCTTAAAGGTGCCTTAATCCTCTTAAAAGGGTCCAATTCGACCTAAAAAGCGACTTTGTCGTCTGAAAAAGGGTCAAAGTCCATCTAAAAAGTGACTTTGTCGTCTGAAAAAGGGTCAAAGTCCATCTAAAAAAGTGTCTTGATCCTCATAAAAGGGTCTAATTCGACCTAAAAAGTGACTTTTTCGTCTGAAAAAGGGTCAAAGTCCATCTTAAAGGTGTCTTGATCCTCACAAAAGGGTCTGATTCGACCTAAAAAGTGACTTAGTCGTCTGAAAAAGGGTCAAAGTCCATCTAAAAAGTGACTTTGTCGTCTGAAAAAGGGTCAAAGTCCATCTAAATAGTAACTTCGTCGTCTGAAAAAGGGTCAAAGTCCATCTGAAAGGTGACTTGATCCTCATAAAAGGGTCAAAGTCCATCTAAAAAGTCACTTTGTCGTCTGAAAAAGGGTCAAATTCGACCTAAAAGGTGTATTGATCCTCATTAAAGGGTCATAGTCCATCTAAAAGGTGTTTTGATCCTCATAAAAGGGTCAAAGTCCATCTAAAAAGTCACTTTGTCGTTTGAAAAAGGGTCAAATTTGACCTAAAAAGTACTTTGTCGTCTGAAAAATGGTCAAAGTCCATCTTAAAAGTCACGTCGTTGTCTTAAAAAGGGTCAAAGTCCATCTAAAAGGTGCCGTGATCCTCATATAAGGGTCAAAGTCCATCTAAAAGGTGCCTTAATCCTCATAATAGGGTCAAATTCCATCTAAAATGTGACTTAATCCTCATAGAAGGGTCAAAGTCCATCTAAAAGGTGCCTTAATCCTCATAAAATGGTCAAAATCCATCTCATAAGTGGCTTTTTCGTCCTAAAGTAGTGACGGTTTCTTGGCAAAAAGGGTCAAAGTCCAGAACCAACCTATGATTTATAAAAACTAATAATAATATTCTTGATCTAAAAGCATTAGGACGTCTTTTTGTCGTAATGAAAGAAAGAATTATCGGTGTGGGAGTTGTTAGGGGGGTGGGGGACGGTGGGGGTTGAGCTTTTCTTTCCCGGAGCCGCCATTAGAAAAAGTGCTAATGTCCCTTAGAACATTCGCAATCAATTATTAAACTTCCCCCTTCGGTTGAAACAATAAGAGCATTACATACGAAAATTCTTCTCGACTTCTCCAACCCTCCCCCCTCCCCCACCACCCTCCCCCTCTCCCCACCACCCTCCCCCCTCCCACCACCACACCCTTAAAAGGGAAAAGGAAACACACAAAACTTGTGCAATAAACTTCTTTCATTCGTAATAATACGTTTAAGAGTTACACATCTGTCAAAGTTGGCTACAGATATCCCCCTAACTCGACCCTTGATCGACGTCCCACCTTTTCCCCAAACTAAAACTCCATTTTTACCTCTAATTAATCCCAAATGTTGTTTGAGGCCAACCTCAATAGCCTCCTATCATACGGAAATCCGCTAAAAGTACTTCATAACCATTCTAGGGGCTGTAATTACGCTTTTTGCACTTGGAAAAAGAAGAGATCAGGTTACTCTTATGGGCAGACGAGAATGTTTTTTATTATCTAGAAGCGTTTAAAACTCTACACCTGTAAAACAACAATTTATAGTACTGGACCAAGAACGCCCCCCTGAGGCACTTCAAAAAAAAATTTTTTTGCTAGGAAAATGCGAAAAGAATAAACCATTAACAACATTTCTGACACTATCTGTACTTTAGCATAAACTCTATGGGCCGTTGTTTATACCTCGTGATTTATGAAGAGTCTAGAGAAACCATTTATCAAGTGACAGTAGCACCTTAACCTCCCTACGTTTAACGTACAAAATGACAAGCGTATGAAGGGAAAATCTCATTTTTTCATGATAGAAACTTTATATGCTTACCATTGTTCGTGGTAGGTGAGACTTGTCGGGGCAGTGTGGCCCAGTGTACAAATGACACCTGTTTGGAGGCTTATTGCGTCTTAGCAAGGGCCCAGTTTAGAGAGTGAGAGGGTCAAAGTCCTGGATCACCTCTAAAAGGGTCAAAGTCCACTTCAGAAGAATCTTCCACGTCTTAAGAAGGGTCAAAGTCATGTCTCACATCCAAAAAGGGTCAAAATCAATTAAAACCATGTCTTTCTCGTATATAAAAAGGGTCAAAGTCCACCTAAGAAGAGTCATACCCATCTGGAGAAGAGTTGGAGTCATTTCTCACCCTCTAAAATGGTCAAAGTCCACTTAAGGAGAGTCTTCCACAACTTAAGAAGGGTCAAAATCCTGTATCCCCTCTAAAAGGGTCAAAGTCCTTAATCCCCTCTAAAAGAGTAAAAATCCTTTATCCCCTTTAAAAGAGTAAAAATCCTTTATCCCCTCTAAAAGGGTCAAAGTCCACTTAAGAGGAGTCTTCCACGTCTTAAGAAGGGTCAAAGTCGTGTCTCATACCAAAAAAGGGTCAAAATCAGTGAAAACAATGTCTTTCTCGTATATAAAAAGGGTCAAAGTCCACCTAAGAAGAGTCTTCCACGTCTTAAGAAGGGTCAAAATCAGTTAAAACCGTGTCTTTCTCGTATATAAAAAGGGTCAAAGTCCACCTAAGAAGAGTCTTCCCCATCTGGAGAAGAGTTGGAGTCATTTCTCACCCTCTAAAAGGGTCAAAGTCCACTTAAGAATAGTCTTCCGCATCTTAAGAAGGGTCAAAGTCCTGTATCCCCTCTAAAAGGGTCAAAGTCCACCTAAAAGCGTCTTCCGCATCTGAGGAGTGGTCAAAGTCATATATCACCCTCTAAAAGGGTCAAAGTCCTGTATCCCATCTAAAAGGGTCAAAGTCCTGTATCCCCTCTAAAAGGGTCAAAGTTCACTTCAGAAGAGTCTCTTACGTCTTAAGAAGGGTCAAAGTCCTGTATCCCCTCTAAAGGGTCAAAATCAGTTAAAACCATGTCTTACTCGTATATAAAAAGGGTCAAAGTCCACCTAAGAAGAGTCTTCCCCATCTGGAGAAGAGTTGGATTCATTTTTCACCCTCTAAAATGGTCAAAGTCCACTTAAGAAGAGTCTTCCCCGTCTGGAGAAGAGTTGGAGTCATTTCTCACTCTCTATAAGGGTCAAAGTCCACCTAAGGAGAGTCTTCCCCATCTGAAGAAGAGTTGGAGTCATTTCTCACCCTCTAAAAGGTCAAAGTCCACCTAAGAAGAGTCTTCCCCGTCTGGAGAAGAGTTGGAGTCATTTCTCACTCTCTATAAGGGTCAAAGTCCACCTAAGGAGAGTCTTCCCCATCTGAAGAAGAGTTGGAGTCATTTCTCACCCTCTAAAAGGGTCAAAGTCCACCTAAGAAGAGTCTTCCCCGTCTGGAGAAGAGTTGGAGTCATTTCTCACTCTCTATAAGGGTCAAAGTCCACCTAAGGAGAGTCTTCCCCATCTGAAGAAGAGTTGGAGTCATTTCTCACCCTCTAACAGGGTCAAAGTCTACTTAAGAAGAGTCTTCCCCGTCTGGAGAAGAGTTGGAGTCATTTCTCACTCTCTATAAGGGTCAAAGTCCACCTAAGGAGAGTCTTCCCCATCTGAAGAAGAGTTGGAGTCATTTCTCACCCTCTAAAAGGGTCAAAGTCCACCTAAGAAGAGTCTTCCCCGTCTGGAGAAGAGTTGGAGTCATTTCTCACTCTCTATAAGGGTCAAAGTCCACCTAAGGAGAGTCTTCCCCATCTGAAGAAGAGTTGGAGTCATTTCTCACCCTCTAACAGGGTCAAAGTCTACTTAAGAAGAGTCTTCCACGTCTTAAGAAGGGTCAAGGTCGAGTCTCATACCGAAAAAGGGTCAAAATCAGTTAAAACCATGTCTTTCTCGTATACAAAAAAGGGTCAAAGTCCACCTAAGAAGAGTCTTCCCCATCTGAAGAAGAGTTGGAGTCATTTCTCACCCTCTAAAAGGGTCAAAGTCCACCTAAGAAGAGTCTTCCCCGTCTGGAGAAGAGTTGGAGTCATTTCTCACTCTCTATAAGGGTCAAAGTCCACCTAAGGAGAGTCTTCCCCATCTGAAGAAGAGTTGGAGTCATTTCTCACCCTCTAAAAGGGTCAAAGTCCACTTAAGAAGAGTCTTCCGCATCTTAAGAAGGGTCAAAGTCATGTCTCACACACACAAAAGGGTCAAAATCAGTTAAAAACATGTCTTTCTCGTATATAAAAAGGGTCAAAGTCCACCTAAGAAGAGTCTTCCCCATCTGAAGAAGAGTTGGAGTCATTTCTCACCCACTAAAAGGGTCAAAGTCCACTTAAGAAGAGTCTTCCCCGTCTGGAGAAGAGTTGGAGTCATTTCTCACTCTCTATAAGGGTCAAAGTCCACCTAAGGAGAGTCTTCCCCATCTGAAGAAGAGTTGGAGTCATTTCTCACCCTCTAAAAGGGTCAAAGTCCACCTAAGAAGAGTCTTCCCCGTCTGGAGAAGAGTTGGAGTCATTTCTCACTCTATATAAGGGTCAAAGTCCACCTAAGGAGAGTCTTCCCTCATCTGAAGAAGAGTTGGAGTCATTTCTCACCCATCTAACAGGGTCAAAGTCTACTTAAGAAGAGTCTTCCACGTCTTAAGAAGGGTCAAGGTCGAGTCTCATACCGAAAAAAGGGTCAAAATCAGTTAAAAACATGTCTTTCTCGTATATAAAAAGGGTCAAAGTCCACCTAAGAAGAGTCTTCCCCATCTGAAGAAGAGTTGAAGTCATTTCTCACCCATTAAAAGGGTCAAAGTCCACATAAGAAGAGTCTTCCCACGTCTGGAGAAGAGTGGAGTCAAAGTTCTCACCCTCTAAAAGAGTCAAAGTCCACCTAAGGAGAGTCTTACACATCTGAAGAAGAGTTGGAGTCATTTCTCACCCTCTAAAATGGTCAAAGTCCACTTAAGAAGAGTCTTTCACGTCTTAAGGAGGGTCAAAGTCGAGTTTCATACCAAAAAAGGGTCAAAAGTCCAGTAAAAACCATGTCTTTCTCGTATACAACAAAAGGGTCAAAG
Organism: Orius laevigatus; assembly: GCA_018703685.1. Classification (NCBI taxonomy): domain Eukaryota; kingdom Metazoa; phylum Arthropoda; class Insecta; order Hemiptera; family Anthocoridae; genus Orius; species Orius laevigatus. The sequence continues at coordinate 17,186 of JAGWEN010000621.1, read as the reverse complement.
TCCACCTAAGAAGAGTCTTACCCCATCTGAAGAAGAGTTGGAGTCATTTCTCACCCTCTAAAAGGGTCAAAGTCCACCTAAGAAGAGTCTTCCCCGTCTGGAGAAGAGTTGGAGTCATTTCTCACTCTCTATAAGGGTCAAAGTCCACCTAAGGAGAGTCTTCCCCATCTGAAGAAGAGTTGGAGTCATTTCTCACCCTCTAACAGGGTCAAAGTCTACTTAAGAAGAGTCTTCCACGTCTTAAGAAGGGTCAAGGTCGAGTCTCATACCGAAAAAGGTTCAAAATCAGTTAAAACCATGTCTTTCTCGTATATAAAAGGGTCAAAGTCCACCTAAGAAGGGTCTTCCCCTTATGAAGAAGAGTTTCTCTAAAAGAGTCAAAGTCCACATTATGAATTATGCATAATTTTGCATTTTTAAACAATTTTGGTGATATTTTATTTCCTATTTCTGAGGGAAGAGTGCGATTCTCGGAATAGGGAAGTGCTATGACAAGGGAGAGGGGTGTGAGGTGGTGGAGGAGGAGGGAGGGTAGAAAGAGAAATAAGAGGAGGCCTTTAGATCGATGCGGAAGGGGCCCTGAGGGCTTTGAGGCTACCAAATTGCATTCCCTCCTTGTCTGCCCATTCCTCAAACACGCAGGTCTTTATATTGGAGGAAGGCGGTGGCAGGGGAGGTGGGTGAGGGGCGAGGGGGGGAGGAGGAAAAAGGCGAATAGAAAAAGAAAGAGGCTCTTTAATTAAATCTCGACTTCTCCCAATAGATATCTCTTTTGTCGCCCTCGGAGCTCGAGGCTATTGCTTTAAACGCTTCAATGGCTTCATTCGTTTTGTTTACTTGAGTCCCTAATACTTCCATTTATTAAGGCCCTATCAGTCCTTTTCCTTTCCCATAACACCCTTAGCAGATATAGAAGAAAATCGTGATTGATATATTATCTTCCTTTTTCTTTTATATTCCTTTGATTTGTTTTTCCATCTCACCAATCCCCCATTATACCAGCAAAGTCCCCAATAAGTCCGATAATTTACTAATAAACCCTAAAATAAAGGAAGGTGGACTTTGACCCTTTTTAAGACGAGATAGACCCATTTTTGATTGATTTTGACCTTTTTGGGTCGTGAGACATGACTTGGAGAAGACTCTTCTTAGGTGGACTTTGACCCTTTTAGAGGGGATACACGACTTTGACCCTTCTTAAGATGTGGAAGACTCTTCTTAAGTGGACTTTGACCCTATTTAGAGTGGATACAAGACCCTTCTTAAGATGTGGAAGACTCTTCTTAGGTGCACTTTAAACCTTTTTATATACGAGAAACTCACGGTCATAATTGAGACTCTTTTAGATACATGACTTTGACCACTCTTCAGATGAAGAAGATACTTCTTAGGTGGACTACTTAGACGATATGCCTAAAAAGTATTTTCTAAGTTTTCTGGTGTTTACAAAAAGGTTGAGGGCATTGTGTAAATCTTGCACGTTTGATTAACTCATAAAAAAGACGAGGGAGGAGCGAGGGAGGGTTAAAAAGCGTCAACACGGGTCTAAAGCGAGAGGGGAGGGGGGCAAATCCTTTTATGTAGCAATATGCCCTTCATAGCGAACCCCCCCCCCCCCCTAACATCTCACAAACTTCTCGAACTTGTTTAAACCCATTGAAAATCCGAGCGAGACCTCCGACCTTCTGATCCCTCTCGCCCTGGGACCATTTTAAGCCCCCACCCCTTCACAGCCTTCTAAATCCAACCCCACAATTTTCAAACTACTTCACATCCTCTTATCTGAATCCCCCATTCACGAATCCCCCTTTTTATTTACAACTTTCCCTAGAAAGTGCACGTTTTGACATTTTTTGCTCTGAAAATTTTTTCACTCTATAAAAAAAGCAATAAAAAAAAGCTTTTCCTCCTCGATTTATGTCGTTTTTAGCATCAAAAACCTTTTAAACCTCAAAATAAAATAAAAATCTTTTTTTGTTTCAGATGCTGCAGACTTTGGATCAAAATACTTAAATGGCAAAAGAAAAAAAAAATTTTATTTTGTAATTTTCATTCTTAAATTTATCAAATAAATGGATAAAACCCCTTCCCTAATCCCTAAAAACCAAAAAAACACGGTAAAGGACAAAAAACGGTAAGTTTCTGTTTGGCCTATGTAGGAGGCATCACAGGCTGCTGAATTATAACCTTCCTATCAATTTATTTTGTAATGTCGATTCTTAAAATCAAATAAATGGCTAAAAATCCCTTCCCTAATCCCTAAAAAACTTAAAAGAACAAGGTAAGGGATAAAAAATAGCAGGCAAATACTCCTAATTAGCTAATTAGCTAATCTGATTCAAATCGGAGCAATAGAAGGCAAATACGCCTAATTAGCTAATTACTTAATTAGTTAATTAATTTTCATCATTCAAGCGTAAATTAAGTCCGGTGTAAATCTGATGTAAATCGGTGCAATAGCAGGCAAATACGTCATAATTATCTAATTAGTTAATTAATTAATTTTTTTAAACTTTTATTCAATTATAGTTACATCAAGAGTATTTGGCGTAAATTTGATGAAGATGGGTCGGATAGCACGGAAATACATAATAATTACCTAATTAGCTAATTAAGCTATTAGCTGAACTGAAGTAACATATAGTGTTTTACAACAAAATTGCGTTTTAACAGCAAATGGAGCTTTTTACAGCAAAAGTGAGTTTTAACAGCCAAAAGAACGTTTTACAGCAAATAGAGCGTTTTAACAGCAAATAGAGCGTTTTACAGCAAAATTGCGTTTTAACAGTAAATGAAGCTTTTTACAGCAAAAGTCCGTTTTAACAGGAAATAGAACGTTTTAAATGAAAACTGCGTTTTAACAGAAAATATGCGTTCTTAACAGAAAACATGAGTTTTAACAGGAAAAATGCGTTTTGACAGCAAAAATGAGTTTTAACAGTAAAAATGAGTTTTAACAGCAAAAATGAGTTTTAACAGCTAAAATGAGTTTTTACAGCAAAACTGCGTTTTGACAGCAAAACTGCGTTTTGACAGCAAAAATGCGATTTGACAGCAAAAATGCGATTTGACAGCAAATGGAGCTTTTTACAGCAAAAGTGAGTTTTAACAGCCCAAAGAACGTTTTACAGCAAAATTGCGTTTTAACAGCAAATAGAGCTTTTTTTTTTACATAAAATCGCGTTTTAACAGTAAAAGAAGCTTTTTACAGCAAAAGTGCGTTTTAAGAGCAAATAGAACGTTTTAAATGAAATTTGCGTTCTTAACAGAAAATATGGGTTTTAACAGCAAAAATGAGTTTTAACAGCTAAAATGCGTTTTGACAGCAAAAATGAGTTTTAACTGCAAAAATGCGTTTTGACAGTAAAAATGAGTTTTAACAGCCAAAATGCGTTTTGACAGCAAAAATGCGATTTGACAGCAAACATGCGTTTTGGCAGCAAAAATGCGTTTTGACAGCAAAAATTAGTTTTACAGCAAAATTGCGTTTTGACAGCAAAAATGATTTTTGCCAGCACCACAGACAAACTCATGTCCGGCAAAGATGAAAAGTCAGTTTGACCCTAGCGGGTCTATCCAAAAACCCGATACCGACAGTAATACGATAACTTCTGTTTGAGAAGTAAGGTTTTGTTTGGCCTATGTATGAGGCATCGCAGGTTGTTGAATTATAACCTTCCCATCAACGTTTTTGTTATTATTCGAGAGAAAATGTCCAGGTTTTCCTTTTTAACTTGAGGTTTTCGAGAATAAAGTCGGTGGCGACAATAGTGAGAAGATGGAGGGCCCTAACGCCATTACCACTAATTGAAACGGGTATTGTACACCGGGATTGGAATGTACAAGAGACATGCCTGCTTTGTTTGCCTCAAGCTTTGTCTTCCCCCTACATCTTTCTTCCTCTATAATTGCATTGGACTTGGTATCAAACTTGGTAAACACCCCTCCTTTCCTTTTTTCCTAAGTAAAGATAACAAACAGGGGTCTTGTAAAGGTTTTCGACTCACAACTTTTTCCATCCCCTTTCCTTGTTTTTCTAAAGAGATTTTTTTCGTTTTCTTTGTATTAAAAGTTGAAAACATCGTGTATTTTTGCTACATAAAGAACTTCAGGGGTTGTGACGTTACTGCAAGGTTTCTAAGTTTACTCCCCCCTAGTTACATATTATAACCAGGGAACTCTAGCACTGTGTGACCCAGTGCATAGCATGAATGACACTGATAGCTAAGTAAATTTAAAGGGCTTTTTCTGTATGGAGCCAAATAGCAACGGGACAGCCCAGTTCATAGCGTGAGAGCATTCGCGAAAGTCGTCATATTAAGTTTGCCAGCATGAAAAACGTCACCATACTCATTTTTCTTCTTCGCATGCCAAAGGCATCGTTTTAAAAAGTTCGCTCTTGAGACAGCCTGGCCCAGTTGATAGCGTGAGAGCATTCGCGAAAGTTATTCTATTCAGTTTGCCAGCCTGAAAAACGTCGCAATACTCGTTTTTCTTCGTCGCATGCCAAAGGCATCGTTTTGAAAAGTTTGCCCGTGAGACAGTCTGGCCCAGGGCATAGCGTGGGAGCATTTTCGAGTTGCCATCATCGTTCTTGGAAGGTTAGGAGCCTTTCCAGAAGCAGAAATGCACCTCAAGAGGTGTTTTCTGAACGAAATCGTCTAGTCGACGTTCTTTTGGTGTCTTTGCCCGATAACGTATTGGAACGTGGGCGAAGATAAAAGGAATTAGGTAAGCGACAAATTTTCGTATTAGACAAAGGTCGGGCGAGATAACCGAAATGTTTATTCTATTACTAACAAAGAACAAACCGAAAAACGTCCAAAATGTCTCCTTTTGTAGGGCGAGAAGGGGAAATTCACGGTGAGTACATTTCGGAATGCAGTAGCGTAGAGAACGGTACAGATGAAAACCTGAGCTCGTTCGAAATGATGCCTCAATAGATTCAAAGAATGACACCTTATTAAGGAAGGATCCATTGTGAAAATTGTCACGCTTTACGTGTGGTCCACCACCATCTCTTCATCATTTTGACTAATCAACCAGATCAGATCACTCAACCAGTACAAGAAACCGAAACAAATCGAAACTCGGATATGTAAAAAACCGAAACCCTTTTCTTTCCATTTCTAATCCTTTTCTTCAAGTTGTTTAATGACCTTTCCATTCACACGCTGTCAAGAAGAACCTAATCAAAAGAACCGCCAAAATTCAAATTTCAGAACCTAAATATTCCCATAACAAGATAAATCCTGTAAATCTCCTTTTTTCGACTTTTATTGTTTTTGTCATAAAAATGATGATTTTCAAAAAAATAAAAACTTGGCGACCTACATTAATGTATTCTAAAACTAAAGTTCAAATGAAATTTTTCAAAAAAACCAACAGTTTTTTCAGGATATTGGAGAAATCAAAGAAAAAACCATAAGGGGCCCTTAAAACACAAAAAACGACTCTTATCACTAAATAGGCGATATCACTTAGAATATTCCCCTATGATTACTAAAAATCATAAAGTGGCCCTCTCTATCATCAGGTTTAATTAGTTAATTAACCAATTTAACCAATTTATTAAAACAAATACGTTAATTTGTTGTCTCGTTTTAATGAGTTTTTCGAAAAATAAGAGTTTAGGTCAATTTGTCATAATTACTTTTTCTTTTGTAATTAAGGTTCTGCCTACATTGGGTGCTTTCCAGCTAAATTGCGTCTAATTTTTGGTCTTTTGGCGGATTTCTGGAGGAAAGCAGGCTATTGAGGTCGGTCTCTTACAAGGGGAGTGAGTGGGTCGCCGATCAGGCCGAAATTTTTTTTGGTGATTCTACATCAAAAAATAGTTAATACGTGTCCGAGCTTTTCTTCCAATGGGCACCTTGAAGTCAAAAAACGAATTTGTCAAAATCGACAAAAAGGATATTGATTTCTATGTAAAATTGCACGAGGAATCCGATGGCATCAATAAAAAATTTCTAGGATCAATATTTATCGAGTTATCGCTTAAAAACCACTTTTGGAACTAAGTAAACTACCCAAGGAAAAATTTTCTCATCAAAAACAACATTATATTTGTACTCAGCATCCCAAAAAACCTATAGATATTAAATTTTATCAAGATTAAAAAATAATTTTTTTCCCCTTAGTGATTCCTTGATAAAATGTAATATCTATAGGTTTTTTGGGGTGCTGAGTACAAATATAATGGTGTTTTTGATGAGAAAGTTTTTCCTGGGGTAGTTTACTTAGTTCCAAAAGCGGTTTTTAAGCGATAACTCGAAAAATAGTGGTCTTAGAATTTTTTAATTGATGCCATCGGATTCCTCGTGCAATTTTACATAGAAATCAATAGCCTGTTTGTCGATTTTGAAAACTTCCTATTTTGACTTCAAGGTCTTGGAAGAAACTCTCGGACACGATAAAAGCGATCAATTTTTATGCATAAATGATCCGTTCCCCCAAGGCGGGCACGACTAATTATAAATATGATATCGCTCCTTGCAAATGGGCTTTCGTGAGCGGATCGCTATCTGGACTCTAATTAAGGTTAGTGAGAGATTATTTATATTTGAGCAGTGGGGGCCTCCCTGGGTTTATTCAAATCCCGAAAGAAATCGTGGCTACTCGAAAACTATAAACAATTCCGACCCCACGATCCATCAAAGAGTTTAATTAGCTATGCAGCCGCTCGCTATCTTTTTCTTCTTTTTATTCTTCTTCAAAACAATAAAACTTACAAAACCAGTTTTGAAAGTATCAAAACACTGGACTATTTTCAACGATATATATATATATATATATATATATATATATATATATATATATATATATATATATATATATATATATATATATATATATATATATATATATATAATGCAATGCATGCTGGTTCCCTTAAACTCTTCAGAAATCCTCTGTCGCTACCAAAAGATAAATTTTATTTCAATTGTTGCTCTCCTGAATCTGTTTCTCTTGTTATAAATAGTCTGAAAAATACCACTTCGCAGGATATTTATGGTTTGAATGTAAAAATCATAAAACATATTCGGGATGTAATAGCACATCACTTATGCGCTCTAATTAACGAAAGTCTGTACAAAGGTATTTTCCCTGAATGTCTAAAAAAAGCACTAGTGGTACCGATTCACAAGAAAGGTAGTAAAGAAGTTATGGGTAATTATCGACCGATCTCCCTGCTGCCTATATTGTCTAAAGTTTTTGAAAAGATTATTAAAAATCAAATCATGGACTACTTTGAGGGTAATAGATTGTTAAGCCCGAACCAGTATGGTTTCCGTAGCTGTAGAAATACTGTAGGAGCTATCTTGGATTTTGTTAATTTCACTTTAGATTGTTTTGAGAAAGGTCTTTTCACTGTATCAAATTTTCTAGACCTGAGTAAGGCGTTTGACTGTGTGTCGCATTCCCTACTAGTAAAGAAACTTGCTGAATATGGACTATCTGGCATTGCCCTTAAACTAATACAATCATATCTTGATAAAAGGGAACAAGCTGTTTTGTATAAAGCGAAAAAATCGAGTTTTAATGTAATAGATGTCGGTGTTCCCCAAGGTTCAATTTTAGGACCCATTCTGTACATTATTTTTCAAAATGATTTTTATAATGAATTCCCAGATTTCAAAATTGTTGGATATGCAGACGATAACACTGTATCTTTAAATAATGTAGATCTCCCCTCTATCTTCATGCATAACAGGCTGATGCTGCAGGAAGTTGAACACTGGTTCAGCAAAAACGGACTATGTTTAAATAAAGAAAAAACGCAAACTAAAATTATAAGTCTGAGGTCCTTCTCTCCAGAGAGTGTCTCGGAGGCAATCCTTGATGATGCTGCGACGCTTTTGGGCGTGAAGATAGATGGGAAACTCAATTGGGCTGCCCACTGCGATAATGTCACCAAATCATTAAGTAAAGTGCTGTTCTTGATACGCAGCCTTTCGACACAGGTGTCACCTGCTGTACTACTGAACGCCTACTATGGGTGCTTTCAATCCATAATGAGCTATGCCATTTTAGTTTGGGGACATGCACCGGCGGCTAAGAAGGTCTTCGCCGTCCAAAGGAGAGCTATTAGAGTTATGGATAAACTGGGCTATATGGAAGATTGCAGAGGAACTTTTAAGAAATTAAACATCCTCACTTGTCCTTCTTATTATGTATTTCAATGCTTGATTTACTTTCATGGTCACAAATCAAATTATATTAGAAACAAAGACTTGCATAATTATAATACAAGAAATAAAGATGAATTTTTCACAAAATTTTTAAGGTTAGAGACCAGCAAAAATCATGTATACTGGGGAGTCCATTGTTACAATGTTTTACCTGAAACGTTCAAAACTTTGAAAATGAAATGCTTTAAATTAAAAATTAAAAAATTGCTTACGGAAAATGCCTTCTATTCGATAGAAGATTTCATGGAATTTTGTAAAACTTGACTATTGTAATGCTGTTTGGCTCTCTACAAATATATTTCTTGATTTCTTGATTTCTTGATTGACTTCTTCAAATGACTTTTTTCAGTCCGAAACGGATGAGAAACGTGAAATTGGCGTCTCAGAGACAAAAAAGCGTCCGAAGAATGGGCGTTGATAATTTCTATGATTTAGTGCATAATCGGTCCGGTAGAAGCAGCACAATAGAGCGACCGTCTCATTTGAAATAACTCAATCATAACCGTGGAAGACAACGTGATTACCATTGTTAGTCTCGCAGCATGGTCTCAACATAAAGAAAAGAAAAAGAAGGGAAAAATCTCAATTTTTTTCCATTTTTCTTTTTTTACCACCTATTTCAACACTGAAAAAACTAATAAAAGATAAAGTGATTGTAATAAATGACGACATCGGACATAAAAGCGTAATCAAAAAATAAATTGGACAGTTTAATAAAATCAATTTTATTGCCCTTTACGTAAATATGGCCTTTTGTTTAGCCGAAAATTCTTTTCCAGCAGATAAGATTATTTTTAAATTTGTTATAAATCGAATAGTAATAAAAAGGGCCGCAAGGTGGAAAAATGGCGTCGTAAAATGGACCGCAATGCATAATTCGTAAGTAAGGACTTATTATATATTGAAGGTAGTAAAAACGAAGATTCTCGTAAAAAAAGTGGACTCGTAAAAAAATCTCTCATATACCGAAAAATGGATAAAAATTTATTATTAAACACAAGCGGCAGCGTTCTGCCTCACCAAAAAGGTCGATTTTGCTCAAAAACAACAAATTTTTCAAAAAATGGAAAAATTTAGTATTTCTCCAATATCCTGAAAAAACTGTTGGTTTTTTTGAAAAATTTCATTTGAATTTTAGTTTTAGAATACATTAATGTAGGTCGCCAAGTTTTTATTTTTTTGAAAATCATAATTTTTACGACAAAAACAATAAAAGTCGAAAAAAAGGGATTTACAGGAGGAAAAATACGCTCCCTCTCACCACCACCGGTCAAAGGTCGAAATTACAGGGTATCAAAACTGCCTAAAGATTTAATATGCTCCCCCAGCGCCCCTAGCGGATAATAACACCAACCCCATCAGATAGTTAAGACAAAAGGTCATGAAATTCGTCACGGTATACTTTCTATCGCCTTTATGATTTTTAGTAATCATAGGGGAATATTCTACTTGTAAGTGATATCGCCTATTTATCGATAAGAGTCGTTTTTTTGTGTTAAGGGCCCCTTATACCATTTTTCTTTGATTTCTCCAATATCCTGAAAAAACTGTTGGTTTTTTTGAAAAATTTCATTTGAATTTTAGTTTTAGAATACATTAATGTAGGTCGCCAAGTTTTTATTTTTTTGAAAATCATAATTTTTACGACAAAAACAATAAAAGTCGAAAAAAGGAGATTTACAGGAGGAAAAATACTCTCTCAACACCACCCAAAGATCAAAATTTACAGGGTATCAAAACTGCCTAAATAGGTTCCCCAGCGCCCCTAGCGGATAATAACACCAACCCCATCAGATAGTGAAGACAAAAGGTCATGAAATTCGTCACGGTATACTTTCTATCGCCTTTATGATTTTTAGTAATCATAGGGGAATATTCTATTTGTAAGTGATATCGACTATTTATCGATAAGAGTCGTTTTTTTTTTGTGTTAAGGGCCCCTTATACAATTTTCCTTTGATTTCTCCAATATCCTGTAAAAACTGTTGGTTTTTTTGAAAAATTTCATTTGAATTTTTGTTTTAGAATACATTAATGTAGGTCGCCAAGTTTTTATTTTTTTGAAAATCATAATTTTTATGACAAAAACAATAAAAGTCGAAAAAAGGAGATTTACAGGAGGAAAAAATACTCTCTCAACACCACCTAAAAGACAAAATTTACAGGTTATCAAAACTGCCTATAGATTTGATATGCTCCTCTAGCGCCTCTAGCGGATAATAACACCAACCCCATCAGATAGTTAAGACAAAAGGTCATGAAATTCGTCACGTTATACTTTCTATTGGCGATAGATCTCGTGGCTTCGTGTCCAGGGCAAACAATTTTTTTTCGGATACATAAATCCCCACTTTCAAAATTCGATTAACTCCGGGATTCCTTTCCAATCATAATGAAAATCTTTTTGTTTTAAAAAAAGGCTTCCCGGAAATATAGAATCAATGAAGAAAAAGGAAATTTTTTAAATTTTTTTTTGTAGACACAAGCCCGTTATTTCATAGAAAAAATGACGAATATAATTGAGTCGTAGAATTTCGGTGGGACGTGCCTCTGTGACGAAATGGGTTGATACGCACGTAGTTTTCTCTGAATATGTAGACCCCTGGTCGGTTTTTCTTTTCTTGGATTATGAAAACGTAATGGCCGTTACCGTTCGAGAAAATGCCCTTTTTTCTTCTATAAAATTCGTCTCTAATTCGACCATTTCAAGAGTGCAACGATTTCTCACACTTCAAATTGTTAAATCGTAATTTTTCTGTCATTTTGGCTGATTTCCGGAGAGAGGCTATGAGGTCGGTCTCAAAGAGGCATTTATTAAAGTGGGACGAATAGTCTCCACTATTGATAATCTGAATATGTAAGTAAATGTTGACTTTTAATTGACCTCGTTTTATTAAAATATTTTAAGGTTGGACCGAGTTATGTTTATCCATAAGTAGGTGATTTCCTTATCGGATATTTAGAATAGCTTAAAAACGAGACATGTTTACCATAATTATGTCAAGTGCTTCACAAACTACGCAATATTAGAAAAACGATACTATTTTCGAGAAGTAGGTACATATTCACATCGAAAGAATAAGGTTGTTACATCTTTAGCAGCAGAATGGGCATCAAAACTGTGAAAAAAAGCGTTTTTACAGCATAAAGGAGGATTATGCAGCAAAACAAGGAGATTATGCAGCAGAAAAGGCATCAAAACAGTAAAAAAAGCGTTTTTACAGCATAAAAGAGGTTTATGCAGCAAACAAATCGAATTGTGCAGCAGAGAAGTCATCAAAAAAGCGTTTTTACAGCATAAAGGAGGATTAGGTAGCAAACGAAAGAGATTATGCAGCAGAAAAGGCATCTAATCAGCGTAAAAAGCGTTTTTTACACCATTAAAAGAGGATTCTACAGCAAAAAATAGAGCTTATGCAGCAGAAGAGGCATCAAAATAGCGTAAAGAGTGTTTTTTACAGCACAAAAGAGAATTATGAAGCTAAAAAAGAGAAGTTAATGCAGCAGAGGGCATCAAAAACGCAATTTTACAGCACAAAGGAGAATCATGCATAAAAAAAAGGAGATTATGCAGCAGAAAAGGAATCTAATAAGCGAAAAAAGCGTTTTTTACGCCATTAAAAGAGGATTTTACAGCAAAAAATGGAGTTTATGCAGCAGAATAGGCATCAAACCGGCAAAAAACGTTTTTCCAGCAAAAAAAAAAAAAGGTTTATGCAGCAAAAAAAATCAGATTTTGCAGCAGAGAAGGCATCATAAAAGCGTTTTTACAGCATAAAAGCGGATTATGCAGCAAAAAAAGGCATCTAATCAGCGTAAAAAGCGTTTTTTACACCATTAAAAGAGGATTTTACAGCAAAAAATGGAGCTTATGCAGCAGAAGAGGCATCAAAATAGCGTAAAGAGTGTTTTTTACAGCACAAAAGAGAATTATGAAGCAAAAAAGGGAAGTTAATGCAGCAGAGAGGGCTTCAAAGAAGCGTTTTTACAGCACAAAGGAGAATTATGCATAAAAAAAAAGGAGATTATGCAGCAGAAAAGATATCTTCAGCGAAAAAAGCGTTTTTTACACCATTAAAAGAGGATTCTACAGCAAAAATAGAGCTTATGCAGCAGAAGAGGCATCAAAATAGCGTAAAGAGTGTTTTTTACAGCACAAAAGAGAATTATGAAGCTAAAAAAGAGAAGTTAATGCAGCAGAGGGCATCAAAAGCGTGTTTTTGCAGCACAAAGGAGAATTATGCAGCAAAAAAGGAGATTATGCAGCAGAAAAGGAATCTTATAAGCGAAAAAAGCGTTTTTTAAACCATTAAAAGATGATTTTACAGCAGAAAAATGGAGTTTATGTAGCAGAATAGGCATCAAAACAGCGAAAAGAGTGTTTTTACAGCACAAAAGAGGATTATGCAGCAAACCAATTAGATTATGCAGGAGAAAAGGGATTGAAACAGCGAAAAGCGCGTTTTTACAGCAAATGAAACGTTTTGGCAGCAAAGAAGGAAGCAGAAAAGGGATTTTTCTGGATTGCTGCTTTTATAAGTTTAAAAAAAGCTTCACGTAGTAATATATGAAAAATTTCGTTGTATATTTCCTACTCCTGGAGGCATAAATTAGGGTGAAAAAGAAGTTTTGCCAAGAATATGGTTGTTTCAGTACATTTAACACGCTCAAAATCTTCCCTTATTTCCGGCCGATATTTACAAAAGAAACGCAGACAGAGAGAGAAGAAAAAAGTCGCCTTTTTCTTTCTTATCCGAGATCGTCATTTGGAATGGTAATGCGTCAAGTTGCCTTTTTAAATTTTTATATAAAAGAAGTAAGTTAAGTCCTTTAGTGAAATACTGTTAGCATTAGGTAAATGGCCGAGGGGGAAGGGGGGGGTGTGGTGGAGGGTAGGGCAAGGGACACCGTCTAAACAAGGAGCCATCGACTTTTTATCTGGGACAACTCTTATTATTCAAAGCCAACTATTGCCATTCCCTTTGCTCCTGAATTAATTAGTAATACAGTTACTCATTTCCAGTTAAGAGCGAGCTTTTTTTCTTATTTTTTTTTTATTTCTTTCTCTGTACGGAATTTAAATCAGTCTTCTCCTTTAAATATTTATAGGTGAGGAAATGAGTGTTGTAATTAGACGTTTCTGAGATTAGAAGTCGCTATGGGAACTTTCAGGTCGAACGACCTCTAATCCAACTCGACCAAGTGGATCTCTGGATTAGAAACTCGATTTAATTTCCTCGAACTTTTTTTTCAATTTTCGCGTGTTCAAAAGAAATCTTTTATCGCTGTTTTGATGCCTTTTCTGCTGCACAATCTCCTTTGTTTGCTGCATAATCCTCTTTTATGCTGTAAAAACGCTTTTTTCGCCTTTTTAATGCCTTTAGCTGCATTATCTCCTTTGATTGCTGCACAATCCTCTTTTGTGCTGTAAAAACGTTTATTTGGCCGTTTTAATATCTTTTCTTCTGCATAATCCTCTTTTATGCTGTAAAAAAGGTTTTTCGCCGTTTTAATGCCTTTTCTGCTGCATAATCTCATTTGATTGCTGCATAATCCTCTTTTATGCTGTAAAAACACTCTTTTCGCTATTTTGAAGCCTATTCTGCTGCATAAACTAATTTTTTTTTTTGCAGTAAAATCCTTTTTTATGCTCTAAAAACGTTTTTTCGCCGTTTCGATGCCTTTTCTGCTGCAAAATCTCCTTTGTCTGCTGTATAATCTCCTTTGTTTGCTGCATAATCCTCTTTTATGCTGTAAAAACACTGTTTTCGCTATTATGAAGCCTATTCTGCTGCATAAAATCCATTTTTTTTTTTTTAAGTAAAATCCCTTTTCATGCTGTAAAAACCTTTTTTTCGCCATTTCGATGCCTTTTCTGCTGCACAATCTCCTTTGTTTGCTGCATAATCCTCTTTTATGCTTTAAAAACGTTTTTTTCGATGTTTTGATACCTTTTCTGCTGCCTAATCTTCTTTGTTTGCAGCAAAATCCTTTTTTTATGCTGTCAAAACGGTTAGAACAGTCGATGCTAGTTTGGATGGAGGTGGTGCAATGTAGGTTGGGGACGATGGTGGAGGTTGGGTGAGGTGATGGGATTTGGGAGGAGTCCAGGAACGAATAGGGGCGCTGGGGGATGATGTGGGGATGTGGGAAAGGGTATATAACTAGAACTTGTTAAATTTTAAATTGTAATTAATAAACCATTGTGTAAAACGTTTAGGTTCTTCCTAATAAAAGAAGCATGTCACGTATGGTTTACATTGTGACTAAGCCACCGCTTTTTGTTCCTCAAGTTCCAACCTTGTTTCTAATTGAAGTTTCGCAATCCCCCACCCACCCCCACCTCCCCTAACCATCAATCGCTTTTATTTAATTCATTCGTCATAAACGCAAGGTCGTTTTCGTACTAAGGAAACCCCAGCGGAATCTTGTCCGGACACGACATATTTACAAGAAATGGTGATTCCTTAGTTTTTTCTATTATTACAATCGCATCGGAATTTATAAATGACTATAAAAAAAAATCTAAAAAAAAATTTTAAATAGTTTTCTCGTGCAGGCTAGTTTCCTGGCTCAATAGGAGCTATTGAGGCCGGAATTAGTTAATTTATTATGAAGAAAAATAAGAGGGAAAAATGGGATTTTCTAAACGAAAGCTATCGATCAGTCTGTCCGAACCACTCCCCTTTTAACGAAATTATTCAATTAACGTCATTCACTTTATATATTTTTTAAATCAACTTTTTCCATAAAAATCGACGGATTTCTATAAGTTTGACGTCGGATGGAGTCGGGGTGGACGGAAGGGAGGTGGCGGGGAGGTGGAGGGGGGTGGCGGGGAGGTGGAGGGGGGTGGGGGCATTAGCGAGCCCCATCCCGGGCAATTACCGAAGGGGTTGCCCATCTCTCATTTAGTGTCAACTTTAATCAACTAACTCGTCCGAAACGCCCCCCACATTTTCTTCAACAATAACAAATTATTTTTACGTAATAAAGTTATATCCGAAAGTTTTCCAAGTTTTGAGAGAAAAGTAATTAATAAAAGTCCTTTAAATGCAGTTAATTACAGCTATAAAATTGTTAAACTAATAGCAGTAAACATTTGAGCTATCTAAATGATAAAAGTCAATAATATGACACCATAAATAGCTCTCAACATTAATATAATTGCTATAGACACCAAAAATTTGCTCCAGATGACCTCTAGTCACCATAATGGCTCCTGACACCAATATTCTAGCTTTAGGCACCATAAAATGGCTCTAGGCGCCAATATAGCTAATCCATTGCATATTTAGACTGTTATACCAGCAGCAAAGAGCGTTTTAACTGCAAATTATACGTTTTTACAGCATAAAAGAGGATTATGCAGCAAACAAAGAAGATTATGCAGCAGAAAAGGCATTAAAAAGGCGAAAAAACGTTTTTCAGCCTATAAGAGGATTATGCAGCAAACAAATGAGATTATGCAGCAGAAAAGGCATCAAAACGGCGAAAAAACGTTTTTACAGTACAAAAGAGGATTATACAGCAGAAAAGGCATCAAAACGACGAAAAATCAGTTTTTACAGCACAAAAGAGGATTATACAGCAGAAAAATCAGTTTTTACAGCATAAAAAGGGATTCTGCAGCAAACAAAGGAGATTATGCAGCAGAAAAGGCATCAAAACGGCGAAAAAATGTTTTTACAGCACAAAAGAGGATTATACTGCAGAAAAGGCATCAAAACTGAAAAACCGTTTTTACAGCATAAAAAGAGGATTATGCAGCAGAAAAGGCATCAAAACGACGAAAAATCAGTTTTTACAGCATAAAAGAGGATTATGCAGCAAACAAAGGAGATTGTGCAGCAGAAAAGGCATCAAAAAGGCGAAAAAAACAGTTTTTACAGCATAAAAGAAGATTATGCAGCAGAAAAGGCATTAAAAAGGCGAAAAAAGAGTGTTTACAGCATAAAAGAGGATTATTCAGCAATCAAAGGAGATTGTGCAGCAGAAAAGGCATTAAAAAGGCGAAAAAAAAACTGTTTTTTACAGCACAAAAGAGGATTATGCAGCAAACAAAGGAGATTATGCAGCAAAAAAGGCATTAAAACGGCGAAAAACCTTTTTTACAGCATAAAAGAGGATTGTGCAGCAATCAAGGGAGATTTTACAGCAGAAAAGGCGAAAGAAGCGTTTTTACAGCACAAAAGAGGATTAAGCAGCAATAAAAAGGAGATTATGCTGCAGAAAAGGCATTAAAACGGCCAAAAAAAAGTTTTTACAGCATAAAAGAGGATTAAGCAGCAAAAAATGGAGATTATGCAGCAGAAAAGGCCTTAAAAAGGCGAAAAAAGCGTTTTTACAGCATTGAAGAGGATTATGCAGCAATCAAAGGAGATTATGCAGCAGAAAAGGCATTAAAAAGGCGAAAAAAGAGTGCTTACAGCATAAAAGAGGATTATGCAGCAATCAAAGGAGATTGTGCAGCAGAAAAGGCATTAAAAAGGCGAAAAAAGAGTGCTTACAGCATAAAAGAGGATTATGCAGCAATCAAAGGAGATTGTGCAGCCGAAAAGGCATTAAAAAGGCGAAAAAAGAGTGCTTACAGCATAAAAGAGGATTATGCAGCAATCAAAGGAGATTATGCAGCAGAAAAGGCATCAAAAAGGCGAAAAAAAAAGGTTTTTACAGCATAAAAGAAGATTATTCAGCAGAAAAGGCATTGAAAAGGCGAAAAAAAGCGTTTTTAAGGCATAAAAGAGGATTATGCAGCAATCAAAGGAGATTGTGCAGCAGAAAAGGCATTAAAAAGTCGAAAAAAGAGTTTTTACAGCATAAAAGAGGATTATGCAGCAATCAAGGGAGATTTTACAGCAGAATAGGCGAAAGAAGCGTTTTTACAGCACAAAAGAGGATTAAGCAGCAATAAAAAGGAGATTATGCTGCAGAAAAGGCATTAAAACGTCAAAAAAAACGTTTTTACAGCATAAAAGAGGATTAAGCAGCAAA
>JAGWEN010000620.1:15000-68697 GCA_018703685.1 Orius laevigatus | reverse complement strand
ATATCCTGTGTGTTAATTAAACTAAATTAGGGCCCGAGAAAGTTACCCACATTTCCCTTTATACGATACGAAATCCAAACTAACGAAATCACAATTAAATTAGACACCTACTAGGTTAACGAAGTCGAAAAATGTTGTAACCCCGTTTTTTTGCCCACAAAATGGCGCCTTTAATTTCGTTCAATTACTTTTTTCCACGATTTTGTCTTTTATTGTATTTCATTTTCATGGAGAATATTAGCTTGTCAAGTTTTTTAACGAAAAGCCCAAAATTGATATAAAATGGCTTCCATTTTTGGCTATGGAGCTAAGGGTATAAAAGACACAGAATTCGGACAGCTTCTAAAGCATTCTCCATTAAAATATCTCTAGAATGAGCCTAGTCCGGTATCAATCGGATCAATAGTTTTAGCGCCGGACGCAAAATAAGTTGAGGCAGGACTACGGTCTCGATTGCACTGAATGCCTTAGCTCTGGAGCTAAGAGTATAGAAGACCCAGAACTCGGACAACTTTTAAAGCATTCTCCATTAAAATATCTCTAGAATGAGCCGAGTCCTGTCTCAATCGGATCAATAGTTTTGGTGCCAGATGCAAAATAAGCTGAGGCAGGACAACGGTCCCGATTGAACTGATTCCTTTAGCTCTGGAGCTAAGATTATAGCAGACACAGAACTCGGACAACTTCTAAACCATTCTGCATTAAAATAGCTCTAGGATGAGCCTACTCCGGTCTCAATCGGATCAATAGTTTTGGTGCTAGATGCAAAATAAGCTGAGGCAGGACAACGGTCCCGATTGAACTGATTCCTTTAGCTCTGGAGCTAAGATTATAGCAGACACAGAACTCGGACAACTTCTAAACCATTCTGCATTAAGATAGCTCTAGGATGAGCCTACTCCGGTCTCAATCGGATCAATAGTTTTGGTGTCAGATGCAAAATAAGCTGAGGCAGGACGACGGTCCCGATGAACTGATTCCTTTAGCTCTGGAGCTAAGATTATAGCAGACACAGAACTCGGACAACTTCTAAACCATTCTGCATTAAAATAGCTCTAGGATGAGCCTACTCCGGTCTCAATCGGATCAATAGTTTTGGTGCTAGATGCAAAATAAGCTGAGGCAGGACAACGGTCCCGATTGAACTGATTCCTTTAGCTCTGGAGCTAAGATTATAGCAGACACAGAACTCGGACAACTTCTAAACCATTCTGCATTAAGATAGCTCTAGGATGAGCCTACTCCGGTCTCAATCGGATCAATAGTTTTGGTGTCAGATGCAAAATAAGCTGAGGCAGGACGACGGTCCCGATTGAACTGATTCCTTTAGCTCTGGAGCTAAGATTATAGCAGACACAGAACTCGGACAACTTCTAAACCATTCTGCATTAAAATAGCTCTAGGATGAGCTACTCCGGTCTCAATCGGATCAATAGTTTTGGTGCCAGATGCAAAATAAGCTGAGGCAGGACAACGGTCCCGATTGAACTGATTCCTTTAGCTCTGGAGCTAAGATTATAGCACACACAGAACTCGACAACTCTAAACCATTCTGCATTAAAATAGCTCTAGGATGAGCCTACTCCGGTCTCAATCGGATCAATAGTTTGGTGCCAGATGCAAAATAAGCTGAGGCAGGACAACGGTCCCGATTGAACTGATTCCTTTAGCTCTGGAGCTAAGATATAGCACACACAGAACTCGGACAACTTCTAAACCATTCTGCATTAAATAGCTCTAGGATGAGCCTACTCCGTCTCATCGGATCAATAGTTTGGTGCTAGATGCAAAATAAGCTGAGGCAGGACAACGGTCCCGATTGAACTGATTCCTTTAGCTCTGAGCTAAGATTATAGCAGACACAGAACTCGGACAACTTCTAAACCATTCTGCATTAAAATAGCTCTAGGATGAGCCTACTCCGGTCTCAATCGGATCAATAGTTTGGTGCTAGATGCAAAATAAGCTGAGGCAGGACAACGGTCCCGATTGAACTGATTCCTTTAGCTCTGGAGCTAAGATTATAGCAGACACAGAACTCGGACAACTTCTAAACCATTCTGCATTAAGATAGCTCTAGGATGAGCCTACTCCGGTCTCAATCGGATCAATAGTTTTGGTGTCAGATGCAAAATAAGCTGAGGCAGGACGACGGTCCCGATTGAACTGATTCCTTAGCTCTGGAGCTAAGATTATAGCAGACACAGAACTCGGACAACTTCTAAACCATTCTGCATTAAAATAGCTCTAGGATGAGCCTACTCCGGTCTCAATCGGATCATAGTTTTGGTGCCAGATGCAAAATAAGCTGAGGCAGGACAACGGTCCCGATTGAACTGATTCCTTTAGCTCTGGAGCTAAGATTATAGCAGACACAGAACTCGGACAACTTCTAAACCATTCTGCATTAAAATAGCTCTAGGATGAGCCTACTCCCGGTCTCAATCGATCAATAGTTTTGGGCTAGATGCAAAATAAGCTGAGGCAGGACAACGGTCCCGATTGAACTGATTCCTTTAGCTCTGGAGCTAAGATTATAGCAGACACAGAACTCGGACAACTTCTAAACCATTCTGCATTAAGATAGCTCTAGGATGAGCCTACTCCGGTCTCAATCGGATCAATAGTTTTGGTGCAGATGCAAAATAAGCTGAGGCAGGACGACGGTCCCGATTGAACTGAATCCTTTAGCTCTGGAGCTAAGATATAGCAGACACAGAACTCGGACAACTTCTAAACCATTCTGCATTAAAATAGCTCTAGGATGAGCCTACTCCGGTCTCAATCGGATCAATAGTTTTGGTGCCAGATGCAAAATAAGCTGAGGCAGGACAACGGTCCCGATTGAACTGATTCCTTTAGCTCTGGAGCTAAGATTATAGCAGACACAGAACTCGGACAACTTCTAAACCATTCTGCATTAAAATAGCTCTAGGATGAGCCTACTCCGGTCTCAATCGGATCAATAGTTTTGGTGCAGATGCAAAATAAGCTGAGGCAGGACAACGGTCCCGATTGAACTGATTCCTTTAGCTCTGGAGCTAAGATTATAGCAGACACAGAACTCGGACAACTTCTAAACCATTCTGCATTAAATAGCTCTAGGATGAGCCTACTCCGGTCTCAATCGGATCAATAGTTTTGGTGCCAGATGCAAAATAAGCTGAGGCAGGACAACGGTCCCGATTGAACTGATTCCTTTAGCTCTGGAGCTAAGATTATAGCAGACACAGAACTCGGACAACTTCTAAACCATTCTGCATTAAAATAGCTCTAGGATGAGCCTACTCCGGTCTCAATCGGATCAATAGTTTTGGTGCCAGATGCAAAATAAGCTGAGGCAGGACAACGGTCCCGATTGAACTGATTCCTTTAGCTCTGGAGCTAAGATTATAGCACACACAGAACTCGGACAACTTCTAAACCATTCTGCATTAAAATAGCTCTAGGATGAGCCTACTCCGGTCTCAATCGGATCAATAGTTTTGGTGCCAGATGCAAAATAAGCTGAGGCAGGACAACGGTCCCGATTGAACTGATTCCTTTAGCTCTGGAGCTAAGATTATAGCACACACAGAACTCGGACAACTTCTAAACCATTCTGCATTAAAATAGCTCCAGAATGAGCCTAGTCCGGTCTCAATCGGATTAATAGCTTTGGCTCCAGAGCCAAAATAAGATGGAGCGTTGGACAACACTCTTAATTTCACTGATTGCCTTAGCTCTGGAGCTAAGATTATAGTAGACACAGAATTCAGGCAACTTGCAAAGCATTCTGTTTTAAAATAGTTCTAGGATGAGCCTAATCCGGTCTCAATCGGATTAATATCTTTAGCTCCAGAGGCAAAATAAGTTAATAGTGTGCTAATGGTTTATTGAGGTAAAATGTACATGAGAGAGAAAAATATTGTACAGTAGATTGCCCTGGGGCACTTCATTTTTATTTCGACCTATCTCTTGAATTCACATTCGGACTTTTCCTCCGCCCCCAGCGCTTGTTTCCTGGAAAGCAATTACGCCCGACTAATGAGAGCTTAGAGAAATTGAGGAGAAAAGGAAAGAAAAGTTCGATTTCTTTGTTGCAGATGCGGGAGAATGCGGAGAAGGGATGTTCCGTTGTGCCAGCGGTCAGTGCATCGAGGAGCAATTCCGATGCAACATTCTTACCGATTGTTGGGACAAATCTGACGAGATTGGATGCCGTAAGTTTCGATTTTTGAGGTTGAAGGGATGACGTAAGATAAATGAGGGTTTCGCATTTCGATGGGCTCGATTGATTGTTATTGGTTTCGTTTTACTTTGTTGTTTAGATGATAAACTATGCGATGGGTTTCGATGCTCGGAGGGCGGACAGTGCATCAACATGACGTCTAAATGCGACTTTTTCATCGATTGTCCTGATGGTTCCGATGAATTTGGATGTAGTAAGTAAAATTGGCCAATCAGGGCTCCCTAAGGGTTAAAGACACGCCAGTAATAGCGCCTTACCCAATGAAGTACAATACCTTTTGCAAGCTCGTTAGATCTACCTGTTTTACGAGTACGGATAGGGGAAGAACTACTCGTTTTACGAGCACGGATAGGGGAAGAACTACCCGTTTTCCGAGCACGGATACGGGAAGAACTACCCGTTTTCCGAGCACGGATACGGGAAGAACTACCCGTTTTACGAGCACGGATACGGGAAGAACTACCCGTTTTACGAGCACGGATACGGGAAGAACCACCAGTTTTACGAGCACGGATACGGGAAGAACCACCCGTTTTAAGAGCAAGGATACGGGAAAAAACTACCCGTTTTACGAGTACGGATACGGGAAGAACTACCCGTTTTACGAGTACGGATACGGGAAGAACTATCTGTTTTTGGAGTACGGATGCGGGAAGAACCACCCGTTTTACGAGCACGGATATGGGAAGAACTACCCGTTTTACGAGAACGGATACGGTAAGAACTACCCGTTTTACGAGCAAGGATACGGGAAAAACTACCCGTTTTACGAGTACGGATACGGGAAGAACTATCCGTTTTTGGAGTACGGATGCGGGAAGAACCACCCGTTTTACGAGCACGGATATGGGAAGAACTACCCGTTTTACGAGTACGGATAGGGGAAGAACTACCCGTCTTACGAGCACGGATACGGGAAGAACCACCAGTTTTACGAGCACGGATACGGGAAGAACCACCCGTTTTACGAGCACGGATACGAAAAGAACTACCCGTTTTACGAGCACGGATACGGGAAGAACCACCAGTTTTACGAGCTCGGATACGAAAAGAACTACCCGTTTTACGAGCACGGATACAGGAAGAACTACCCGTTTTACAAGTACGGATACGGGAAGAAATACCCGATTTACGAGTACGGATATGGGAAGATCTACCCGTTATCTACTTTTCTACGCTTTTTGCATGCTCGTTTCTATAGCAACGTAATGCCAACCTGTGGACTCATCTCTCCGTTCGATCCACGTATTTATACCAAATTGCTTCCTCGGTTTTCTCTCGTTTTCGTGCCCAAAATAATCATTACAGGAGCGAAATCGTGTTGAAAAGGCGAATTCGAATGCAAAACGCCGCCTCGGCACCCCTAATTAATTCGAATTTACTGCGGGGGGAGTTTAAATCCTTCGAATACCCTAACGACCGCATTACTCCGATAGCCCACCTTTCCGTTTATTCATTCTAAACTATGCAGATTTCGTCGAATGCACGCCGGATGAGTTCAGATGCCGGAACGGGCAATGCGTCGACCGCCGTTTTCGTTGCTACAATTCAGGCGACCCTAGAGACGGATGCGCCGACCTGTCACATCTCGTCAAATGCGGTAAGAATGCCATTTTTCCTATTTTCTTTTAAGTTTTCCCATAGAGGATGCAGTCTGTGAAGAAGGGCAGTTCAAATGCAAAAACGGCCCTTGCCTTAACGAATCCCTCCTCTGCAACAAAGTCGTCGACTGCAAAGATTCTTGGAAAGACGAAGACAACTGCAGTACGTAAACAATCCAAAAATATTTCTTCTTATTCATCTTTTTAGCCTTCTATTGCTCAAATTCCAACTGCCCTTGCAAAGACATACATTTAAACTGCACAGGGTTCGGCATGGACGAAATACCAGAAGTCGAATTGGCCATAACTTGGTTGTAAGTACTCCCACGAACTTGACCTCCATTGATATTTCCTTTTAGCCATTTAGGGAGCAACGGTCTCAACAACAGCTTGAACAATGACACTTTTGAGCACCTCGGAAGGCTTGTTTTCTTGTAATTTTCATATTTAGCTTTATGGAATAGAACAGTTTTAGAAACTCACGCTAGGTTTTGCGATGCTAGCGCAACCTAGTGAGGGTGTTACCAACTTTTCCATTCCAGTTTTCCAGCGAGCAGTCTAGTTCTTCTTTGATCAATGTTCTTTTTGTTTTTAGAGATTTGAGTAATAATAGTTTGAGCTTTTTGGTGCCTATGATGTTCAAGTCGCTTTGGCGTCTGAATATTTTAAACCTTCAAAATAACAACTTGAGAATTTTAGAGACGAAAACGTTTTATGGCCTCGGCAATCTCAAAGGATTGTAAGTTCATTATGTATCAAGCTTTTATTAATTTTCTTTCTTTTTTTCGCCCCTTTAAAAATTCAACTTTTTTAATCGAAACCTTTTTAGGTATTTATACGGGAACGAAATCAAAATTATTAAACCCTGGGCTTTTTATGGACTCTCGTCCCTTCAGACCTTGTAAGTAAAAAAATTGCTTTTTATATTATTTTTCCTAATTTTTTCCCCCTTCAGAGATCTGAGGAACTTGAGCATTAGTAGGATCGAACCTTACGCCTTTGTTGGTTTAAAAAAGGTCTCCAGTATGTAAGTAAATGGTCATAATTTTGGTATTTTCATTCTAAATTTTGTCCTTTTTAGAGATTTGTCGTATAATAGGATCGAGCACTTACAAGATGGGACGTTGAACGGTCTGATTAGTTTAAATAAATTGTTAGTACGTATTTTTTAATATTTGTGTGATCTTTTGGCTTTTATGCCTGAAGTACTATCCTTAGAGATCAACATATTCGTAAATGGAGAGGGAAAAGGGGTGGAAGGCGCTAAGAGTAGGGGTGGTGGAAAGGGGAAGAGGCGGAGGTGGTAAGGGAAAGGGAGTGGAGGTGGTAAGTTATAGGGAGCGGAGGTGGTAAGGAATAGGGGGGATGTGGTAAGGGAGAGGGGTTGGAGGTGGTAAGGTATAGAGGGTGGAGGTGGTAAAGTATAGGGGGCGGAGGTAGTAAGGTATAGGGAAAGGAGGTGGTAAAGTATAGGGGGCGGAGGTGGTAAGGTATAGGGGGCGGAGGTAGTAAGGTATAGGGGGCGGAGGTGGTAAAGTATAGGGGGTGGAGGTGGTAAGGAAAGGGGGGTAAGGAACGGGGGGGTGGAGGTGGTAAGGAACGGGGGGGTGGAGGTGGTAAGGAATAGGGGTGGAGGTGGTAAGGTATAGAGGGTGGAAGTGGTAAGGAATAGGGGGCGGAGGTGGTAAGGTATAGGGGGCGGAGGTGGTAAAGTATAGGGGGCGGAGGTGGTAAGGTATAGGGGGCGGAGGTAGTAAGGTATAGGGGGCGGAGGTGGTAAAGTATAGGGGGTGGAGGTGGTAAGGAAAGGGGGGTAAGGAACGGGGGGTGGAGGTGGTAAGGAATAGGGGTGAAGGTGGTAAGGAATAGAGGGTAGAGGTGGTAAGGTATAGGGGGCGGAGGTGCTAAGGAATATGGGGGGGGGCGGAGGTGCTAAGGAATATGGGGGCGGAGGTGGTAAGGAATATGGGGGGCGGAGGTGGTAAGGAATAGGGGGCGGAGGTGCTAAGGAACTATGGGGGGCGGAGGTGCTAACGAATAGCGGCGGGGGTGCCAAGTTATAGGGGGCGGAGGTGCAAGGAATAGGGGTGCGGAGGTGGTAAGGTATAGAGGGCGGAGGTGCCAAGGAATAGGGGGCGGAGGTGCTAAGGAATATGGGGGCGGAGGTGCTAAGGATAGGGGGCGGAGGTGGTAAGGAATAGGGGGCGGAGGTGGTAAGGTATAGGGGGCGGAGGTGCCAAGGAATAGGGGGCGGAGGTGCTAAGGAATATGGGGGCGGAGGTGCTAAGGAATATGGGGGCGGAGGTGCCATGGAATATGGGGGCGGAGGTGCTAAGGAATAGGGGGCGGAGGTGCTAAGGATATGGGGGGCGGAGGTGGTAAGGAATAGGGGGCGGAGGTGGTAAGGAATATGGGGGGCGGAGGTGGTAAGGAATAGGGGGCGGAGGTGCTAAGGAATATGGGGGGCGGAGGTGCTAAGGAATATGGGGGGCGGAGGTGCTAACGAATAGCGGCGGGGGTGCCAAGTTATAGGGGGCGGAGGTGCCAAGGAATAGGGGGCGGAGGTGGTAAGGTATAGAGGGCGGAGGTGCCAAGGAATAGGGGGCGGAGGTGCTAAGGAATATGGGGGCGGAGGTGCTAAGGAATATGGGGGCGGAGGTGGTAAGGAATAGGGGGCGGAGGTGGTAAGGTATAGGGGGCGGAGGTGCCAAGGAATAGGGGGCGGAGGTGCTAAGGAATATGGGGGCGGAGGTGCTAAGGAATATGGGGGCGGAGGTGCCATGGAATATGGGGGCGGAGGTGCTAAGGAATAGGGGATGGAGGTGCAAAGGAATAGTGGGTATAGAGGTGTTAAGGGGTTTTCCGTCCCCCCCCCCTTCTACGAGAGTTCTCCATCCCGCAATGTTCGATGTTTAAGAACGCGACGGCAAAGCAAATTTATTAACCTAATAAGTGTCTCCAGAGATATAAAGAACAATTTGATCAAAACCATCGAGTCGAATGTTTTTCGAGCAGTGACAACTTTAGAAACACTGTAATTATTTCTTGTTTAACCTTATTTATAGGTCTGGCGACTTTATTGATAGTTATACCGTTGGAACGCTCATTTAAAGAGCTATAAAAGTCACTCTGCAGACTGTAGATAAATTCAGCCAGACCACCTCTTAGCCCTTAAAAATTGACTTAAATGTTCATTGGCTGTTGTTAGTTTGACAGATGAGTTTCGGTTTTGTTGTTTGGCGAAAGAGGTGCCATCGTGTGAGCCACCGCAGGACGAGTTCTCATCGTGCGAAGACCTCATGAGCAACATCC
Organism: Orius laevigatus; assembly: GCA_018703685.1. Classification (NCBI taxonomy): domain Eukaryota; kingdom Metazoa; phylum Arthropoda; class Insecta; order Hemiptera; family Anthocoridae; genus Orius; species Orius laevigatus. Next base: position 59,553 of record JAGWEN010000620.1, on the reverse strand, counting down.
TCCTCCGAGTTTGCGTCTGGGCGCTCGCGATCGTCGCCACTCTCGGGAACGCTGTCGTCATCGCTTGCCGTACACGATACAAGCATTCAAATCAGGTCCAAACTTTTAACAAATTTCGCACACAAATCCCTTTTCGGCTTTCATCATTTGGTTTTTTCAGACCGAAATGTTCAAATGGGGAAAAAGGGGCCGAAAGGATTTCATATCGAAGAAGCTAGCCGAGTCTTTAGCTCGGAACCAACAAATAGGAGTCTCCGATCGAAAAGTGGGCATTTTTGTTTTCACTGTTTTTTTGTTTTTTCTTATTAACAGTGTTGGGTTTTCGAAGTATTTGACTCCTTTCAGTCCCCTCAAATCCGTTTTTTTCCCGCAATCTTTGGCATACTGGATTTTTCAGGTTCATTCGTTTCTTATAACGAATCTGGCACTTGGAGACTTATTGATGGGATCCTACCTTTTGCTCATCGCCCTCGTAGATTGGCACTACAGGGGCGTCTATATTCTTCACGATTCAACATGGAGGTCATCACCGCTCTGCTCTTTAGCGGGCTTCATATCAACCTTTTCCAGCGAACTTTCAGTTTTCACGTTGACCGGTATTAAAGTTAACAAAGTACACTTTATCATTGTGATGTTTCAGTCATAACGTTGGATAGATTTCTCGTCCTTGTATTTCCGTTTCGAGTTCGCAGACTTGAGATGAAAAGGACAAGACTGTTGATGGCGTTTGGATGGTTCGTCGCTGCCAGCATTTCAGCGATTCCTTTACTCCATATCGACTATTTTAAGTACTAATGACTCTTTTTTTAACCTCTAATGATTTTTAAGAAATTTTTATGGTCGCTCTGGAGTATGTTTGGCGCTACATATAACGCCGGATAAGCCGCCAGGATGGGAGTATTCCGTTTTTGTCTTTTTGGTGTTGAATTTGGTTTCGTTTACGATAATTGCGGTCGGGTATCTTTGGATGTTTTTGGTGGCGAGGACGACCCAGCATGCGGTGCATAAGGAGAGGACCGCTTATTGCACGTCGGAGTCTGCTATGGCATGGAGGATGACTCTTTTGGTCGCTACTGATGCTGCGTGCTGGGTATGGCAATTATGGATGTTCGTGATAACCGTGTTTTTTAGGTTCCCATTATAATATTGGGAGTGGTCTCCTTGGCAGGATTTACGGTTCCAACGCAGGTTTTTGCTTGGGTCGCTGTTTTCATCCTTCCGCTCAACGCAGCCGTCAATCCAGTCCTATATACTCTTTCAACAGCGCCATTCCTCAAGCCTGCACGTCACGGCTTCATGACTTTTCGACGCTCGTGCAAAATGTCGTTATCGCAGGACCAAAGGAGGACCCTTTCTACCGGCTTCAGAAGGGAAAGCGTCGAACTTTATTCCATGAGAAGATCCATGAGGTAAATCAATAATTCAGAATTTATTTTATTCTTTTTCTTAGAAACAGTTTGGACACATCAGTGACGGAACAAGGAGTCGTCCCGCTACATAAAATCAAGTGACAAAGACCAAGGTCCCAAGTGAGGGCCCCCAATGAACTTTACGATTAATCGTGCTAAAAGGCTGTGATTTTTCTATTTTTTTGTGAATTCCGTAGCTATTACGAAATACGTTCCAAGAACAGCAACAACCTAGAATTATCAATTAGCTAAACGTGCATTTTCGTAATTACTGCTCAAAACCTACGGAAAAAATTAAGGAGTTGTCGAGCACGAAGAAACCCATGGCGGTAAACTTGGCTTTCGGCTGAACTACCAAATATAAATCGAGCTCGCCCTTAAAATAATGAAAATATTGTATGATATGTAAATATACGAACCTGCTGGAAACTTTTGTTGATTATAATCCTTTGTAGTTTCGTCGTAAACTTGTCAGCCTAAACAAAATGACATTAAAGATAGCTTTGGATCCTGGATACTGATCTCGTATCATCCAGGTGTCATGGAAGCAACCATTGGAATCAAACTCACCTCTCTATTAAACTCCTGGCAAGAAGACACGACGATTTTTGCAACTCCGAAGTTTGATAGGCAATAGACCAATTGAACAACCGATCCGACTTCATTGTTTTGGTAATAACCCCAAAAATCTTTTATCAAAAAGATCGACCACATGATGATATTCAATATGAAGTATATTACAGAGAGAAGGATAACCGAGGAAAAGCGTTTTTGTATTTTTACAGCCAATAGAATGAGCTTTTCATGCTTGTCGACGACGCGGATCGAATCTAGTTCGACGATTAACGTTTTTAAAATGGATACCAACGATTTTATGGAGTATTTAAAGCCGAACATCAAATTTAAAAGCCTTAACTCTTCCACGCATATGTAAACGCGGAGAAATTTTAGGAAATATTGGTCGGGTTTTAAAACCAAATATTGATACAAGTAAAATGAAAATAAATAAAGAGAACAAAATGCAGGATATAGGTCTACTTTCATGTAGTTTTTGATTTTTTTCAAACCGTATTTTCGTGCTGATAAAATATTTGAGGTGCTGATCAATAAGAGAATTACGAATCTGAAAGAGAAGCCGATTTTGAAGAGATGCGATGAAAAGAGAGCAGTGAAAGTTAGGTCTTTGGCAAAGATGAAATAAAAGACCAAAAATAAGCCCGGGACGAGCGTGAAGACGTAATTGAGTCGATTCTGCAGGTGATGGATTTCAGGGAATAGACCGAGGTATTTGGATAAGTGAAGGAAATAGGTCGAGGCGTGCATGTTGAATGATTGTGGCGAGAAAATTGGTTTATCGATGTGGTAATTGGGTCTCATTTGCGCCGGACGATGTACCAGAAGAGGCGGAGGGTGAAGAAATATGCGATCTCGACGAAGCTGAGGACGCTGCAGCCCATGAACAGTGCTGCCGTCCCGCCCAAAGAGACTGAAATGAAATATTTCGATAAATCCATGCTATACAAAGGTTATGCTGTCAGTCGCTTCCATAAATTCCGCCAGAGCAAGAGAATGATACTCCACCTCTTGTAGTTTGCCAACGTTAGCACCTTTGACTAACCAGGGTTGTCCTCTGCTCCCCCTTCAGCAGCCCTACTTGTCATAGATGATCCTTCCTGGGACGGTCCTTCAACGGCCAACATAGGTTGCTCAACTGGAGCAATATTGCTAGACTCCATAGTTCGGGAGCTATCCGCTTGTTCCAGGAAAATATCCACACTACTTCCATCTTACCTGCCGTGTCCCTTGTTGGCTAAGGACCCCCTTGACCCTGTTGCACCAGTTCCGAACTGTCAGTCGCATGCCTCCAGAGCGAGAGAAGGATGCTCCGCCAATACTCTAGTATTGGTGGACGTTAGCACCTTTGGCTCACCCCCTAGTGCCTATACCTGGGGTATCCTCTGCTTGGAGCCCCCTTCAGAAGCCCTACTTGATGATCATTCATTGGACGGTCCTTCAACGGCCAACAAATAGGTCGCTCAACTGGAGCAATCTTGATAGACACCATTCGGGAGCAATCCTACTAGTTCCATGAAGGCCATCTACCAATTTTCGCCGATTCCCTACTGTATCCAGGTTGTTCCTCCTCCCTGCCACACTACTTTCATCTTGCCCTGTCCTTTGTGCCCGTTTACCCTATGGCACCAGCTGCCACTCAACAAGAATGCCAGAATAAGCAAAGGAAGCGATTGACAGCTATTGACCAAACAATGGACTTACCAAGAAGATCTTCAAATCCGAAAATGATATCTCGCTTCATTCTGGTCTTGCTGTAGCGCTCGATGGCCCATCGGTATCGTATATTAGCAGGCACTGGGTAGCTCCTACAATCAAGTTCAACCTAAGCTGATGATCTTCGTGGTGCACATACCATTCGCGCTGTCTATTTTTGTCCATATAAAAGGATGCATATTCACATTGAAAGAAGCATCCGCAATTGATCCTCGTTCCATCAGATTTCCTCATGTTGAGTATCTCATCTTTATACTTGGCCAAGCAATCTAGCCCTTTGACGTTGCAGATTTTGACGGAGTCGTCTTTTAGGTAGAAAAAAGGTACGCAGCCGCAGAGGTTCATCGCGATCTTTTTACGGCAGTTGATCATGCAGAGGTTATAGCTGTAGAACTTGTCGCCTTTTAGGGGCTCGTCGACAAAACGGCATTGCCTTTGCTTCGGCTCAAGCTTACGGAGATTCGATGCAGCCACCATTTCCTGGAAGCGGAACGAAGTGTCCCTCTCCATATTGTGAAGCACAACAAAGTATTTTTCGTTCACATCAGGAATTTCGTATGGCGAATGTATATAGTACTGAAAATCGTATACAGTATGTATATAGCAATTCTACCAACTTTGACTGGTGCTGGGAGATCTTCGATTCTAGCGTAGCATAAGGAATTCAAATAGTTACAATATGGCAAATCTTTTTTAAACGGCGATAATGAAGGTGAACTGCAAAAGAATCACTTGTTAGCCAACTACACTGAACCTATCCACTAGCATTCCATTTTGCTACTGGAATGTGAGTGGAATGCGAGTAGCTAGGCAGCCTGGGAGTTCACGATTTGGATTCTCCCAACCTTACGTACGAAAAAGTCATGAAGTCAGCAACGACACCGCTAAAGCTGTAGCAAAGCCCCATTTCATTGACGGTTTCGTAAAATTTGATGTCTTTGTATACAAGATTGAATATGTTAGAGTTGAAGAACATTTGGACCATGACCTGAAAATGAAGAGTAGTACATAGAAATGATGTCATCGTACCTTTTTGGCGATGTCCCTTAATTCTTCTCCGGAAAGCGATGTGAACTCTTTGTCGTCGGTGAAATTTTTGAAGTCGTCCAGGTTGAACCATGTGAGATTGGTGACGCTTAGGAGGAAGCTTTTGTACTTTGCGCCTTCGGTTGTGTTGGGGTCGATGTTCCATTTTTCGTTTAGAAGGTCGTCGGCGAGGGAATCGTTCATACGCTCGAGGAAACAAGCGGTTGAAGCAGGGAAGGTGAGGTTCCAGTCGCGGAAGTCTTTTTCGATAGAGATGACCGTTGGGTTCGCATTGTAGCGGTTCCAGGAGTTCAGGATGAGCGAAGTAGCGCCATAGATTGCCAGGCAGGTAATAACGAACCAAAGCAAACTGTATATCAAAGAATGGCCACTCAAAAACCAAGGACACCAAAACCAGAAACCTCTGCTCATTTTAGGCTTCCAGTCTCCATTGATGCATGAATTACAACACCCTGGAGATGGTCCAAACCCTACATGAATCCCTCCAGAGGTGAAGTAGCTACAAGCGGGGATACCATCCTAGCGTGTGGGAATAGGTCTTCTAAATACATCACCATACTTACGTTTCTAAATAATGGAAATTTGTCTTGATCACATAAGGAATGCCATGAAGGGTAGTTTCGTTGCCAAATTCTCTAATATAAGCCGATATTTTGGTCTTTCCTAAGCGCTTCTGAACCCGTGAAAGCCTCATTTCGGTCTGAGGGATCAATAGATTAATAGATACGTGTTTGGATAGTTTATTGTAAAATCAATCTAGATAGTAGAGACGTAATGTACAGAAATAAATGAGCTCGATAAAACTGAGGACGCTCGACCCTAGGAATAAAGCTGCAGTCCCACCTAGAGATACTGGACAATTTAATTAGTATGGGAGGGAATGGTGCTACCTAGGAGTTCTTCGAAGCCGAAGATGACGTCTCGTTTTTGCCTTGTTTTGCTGAATTCGTCGACTGCCCAGCGGTATCGGATGTTCGGTGGGGAAGGATAGGACCTAAAATGGAAATTAGTTTTGGGGTGGATTGGATTAGAGACCATTGAAATGATGATTCTTTGTTTATGTAGAAGTTGGTGTATTCGCAGGGGTAGAGGCAGCCGCAGAGAATGCGAGTTCCGTCGGGTTCTTTTAGGTTGAGAATGCGTTCGGCGTGGTCGGCGAGGCAGGCGAGTCCGGTGACGTTGCAGAGTTTAGGGCCGGGGTAGAAGTGAGGTCGGCATCCGCAGAGTGAGACCGCGAGGGTTTCTTTGCAGGACATGATGCAGTGGTTGTAGCTGTAGAAGGGCTGTTTGGTTGTGGGCTCGTTGACGAAGCGGCATTGGCGCTGGCGTGGCTCGAGGCGTGAGAGGTCCTCGGCGGCGACCATTTCACGGTAAAAGAAGGTCGTGTCCTTCTCCATGTTCTGATTGACGACGAAGTATTTGTCTTTGATTGTCGGTACGTCGAAGGGCGAATGGATGTAATACTGAAAATTTGGAAGACAAAGGAGGGTATGCTAATTTTACGTGCACAGCAAACTGCAGAATGAGAATGTACTTCTTTGGAGGGAGTACAGGTGTCAAGGTTGATTTGAGAGAGTAGGGGGTGTCTAGATGAATTAAAGCTGCAGGGGGAGGAGGGGACATGAGGAGTCTAGAGGAATTAAAGCGGGCGGGAGGGGGGAGATGAGGATTTTGAGAGTAGCGGCCTGGAAGCTGAGGAGAAGGGGGGAGTCAGGAGTCTAGAGGAATGAGGACTAGAGTCAGGAGCTGCCAAGGGTAGAAAAGATGGAGAAGAGTGGGAGGAAAAGAGGAGAGTGGGGGGGGAGAAGAGTGGGGGAGAGAAGAGTGGGGGAGAGAAGAGTGGGGGGAAGGAGAAAACTGGGGGGGAGAAGAAGAGTGGGGTCGAGAAGAGTAGGATAAGTAGATGAGTGAGGGAAGGAGAAGAGTGGGGAGAAGGAGATGAGTTAGAGAAGGAGAATAGTGTGGGGAGGAGAAGAGAGGGGGAGGAGGAAATTTGGGGGGTGGAGAAGAGTGGGGGGAGGAGAAAATTGGGGGAAGGAGAAAATTGGGGGAAGGGGAAGAGTGGGGGAGGAGAAAAATGGGGGAAGAGTGGGGAGGGAGAAAATTTGGAAAAGAGTGGGGGGAGGAGAAAATTGGGGGAAGTAGAAGAGTGGGGGGAGAAGATTGGGAGAACATAAGAGTGGGGGAAGAGAGGGGTGGAGAAAAGGGGGATAGAATGGAGGGGGGTAAAAGGGAGGGGGAGGAGAAAAGTGGGGGTGAAGGGAAGAGTGGGAGGAGAGAAGAGTGAGGGAAGGAGATGAGTGGGAGAAGGAGAAGAGTTGGGGGGAGAAGAGTGGGGAGGAGAAGAGAGGGAATTTAGGGGATGGAGAAGAGTGGGGGACGAGAAAATTGGGGGAAGGAGAAGAGTGGGGGGAGGAGAAAATTGGGGGAAGGAGAAGAGTTGGGGGGAGAATATTGGGAGAAGATAAGAGTGGGGGAAGAGAAGAGAGGGGTAGAGAAGAGTGGGGGTGAAGATAAGAGTGGGAGGAAAGAAGAATGGGGGAAGTAGATGAGTGGGAAGGAGAAGAAGGGGTGAGGAGAAGAGTTGGGGGAGGAGAATAGAGGGAATTTGGGGGGGGGGAGAAGAGTGGGGGAGGAGAAAATTGGGGGAAGGAGAAGAGTGGGGGGAGAAGAATGGGGGAGAGATGAGAAGGGGGGAAGAGTGAAGGGAGGGAGTGGAGAAGAGTGGGGGTAAGAGAAGAGTGGGGAAGGATAGAGTGTAGAGAAGATAATAAATATGGGTCTAGGCCATCATAAATGTGAATTTTTGCATAAGTAGTTCTCCCTTGTTTTTTTTTTTTTTTGTTTCTCAAAGCACCATTTCTCTCACCTTTACCGGACCCGGCAAATCACCAACCCTAGCATAGCATCTTGTATTCAAATAAGTGCAAACAGGCAAATCCTTTCCATTCCTTAAGCTCGTACTAAAATTAAACATTAGCAACCAGAATTTTCAAGTTTTTTCTTTACTTGGACTGGAAGAAATTCAAAAAGTTGGAAACATATCCATTAAAAGTGAAGCACACGCCCATCTCAAGGATAGTATCATGGAACCCAATGTGACTATAAGCTCTATTGAATATATCCGACGTGTATTCCATTTTGACCATCACCTTAAGATCAGGGTGGTAACAGGGCCTTTCAAAATCAACAAAAATAACCTTTTTTGAAATCTCGACTAAATCCTCGCCTGAAATTTCGCTCAAATTCCCACTCAAATTTTTAAAATTTCTTAAATTCTCCCAGCTTAAATTCACGACCGAGCTCAAAAAAGCCATCACCTTTTCACCTTCGGTACTATTCGATTCAATATTCCATCTCCTTAAAATTCAAATAAAAAAACGAAATAAAATTTCAAAAGTTTACTCAAAAATATATTCCTGGGCCGATGTTTCGTTGAGACGATTCAAGAAGCAAGCCTGGAAATTAAATTTTTTTTTTTAATTTTCTTTATTTAAAATAACCGTGGAAGCTGGAAAAGTGAGATTCCAATCTCTGAAGTCTTTTTCGATCGAAATGACTGTTGGATTCGCATCGTAGCGGTTTAAAGAGTTCAATATCAATAAGGTAGCTCCAATAAATGAAAATAAAACGACAATAGTCCATAAAAACCTACAAAATAAACATAATAAAACGATAATAGTCCATAAAATGAACATAATCCCTGTCGCATTTGAACTTACGTTTCAATTTTATGAAGTTTCGGATTAATGATGTAATTGAGACCATGTAATGATGTGTTGCTACCATAATCTTGGACGTATTTTTTAATTTTTGATTTATTTCGGGTCATTTTAACTCGCCGATTGGCCCTAATGTGACAAATCAGGGTTTCCATTAAGAAATCAATAAAGATATCTTGATTGAGATATTTGAAAAACAGAGTTTTGGTTTTAACTAAAAATGTCACATTGTTGAAATAAAATTGTGTGAGGGGAGGTAGGGTGAAAGGGAAGATGGGGAGGGGTGGGGTGGAGATAGGTGTCCCTAGGCTGCGGACAGGGTAAGCGTTTCTTTTGTTCAGTGGTCCCCAAACTGGGGGCGCGCCCCCCTAGGGGGGCGTAAGCTGTCTCCAGGGGCCAGGGGGGGCGTGGGCAAGCTCAAGATATTTTTTTTGCAACAATCCCCAATAATTCGGGAAAACCTCAAAATCAACATTTATAAAGCCAAATTTTCTTGAAAAACCTCAAAATCAACATTTGTAAAGCCAAATTTTGGTCAAAAAACCTCGAAATCAACGTTTATGAAGGCAAATTTTCGTGAAAAACCTCAAAATCGACATTTGTAAAGCAAAATTTTGGTCAAAAAAACCTCAAAATCAACATTTATGAAGCCTAATTTTCGTACAAAATCCTCAAAATCAACATATAAAAAGCCAAATTTTCGTCAAAAACCTCAAAATCAACATTTTTAAAGAATAATTTTTGTAAAGAAACCTCAAAATCAACATTCATAAAGGCAAATTTTCGTGAAAAGCCTCAAAATCAACAATTGTAAAGCCCAATTTTGGTCAAAAAACCTCAAAATGAACATTTATGAAGCCTAATTTTCCTACAAAATCCTCAAAATCAACATTTAAAAAGCCAAATTTTCGTCAAAAACCTCAAAATCAACATTTTTAAAGCCTAATTTTCGTCATAAAACCTCATACTTAACATTTGTAAATGCCTAATTTTCGTCAAAAACCCTCAAAATCAACTTAAAATTGACAATTTTTTGTCAAAAACCTCCGAATCATGGTTATAAGAGCAAATTTTTTTGTTAAAAAAATCTCAAAATCAACGTTTCAAGTGCAATTTTTTTTGTCAAAAACCTCAAAATCGACATTTCAAAACCCAAATTTCGTTCAAAAACCTCAAAGTTAACATTCAAAACTTTAGGTTTGGGATGTGGGGGGGGGGGAGGTTTTCAATTGTTTAAAAGGGGGGAGCACTGTGAAAAAGTTTGGGAACCTCTGTTTTTGCTGAATATATTTTTCTAAGAGCCAATTTTCTGAAGAAAAAAAAAACCTTCTGCCCCCCCCCCTTAACTAAAAACCCACCCCCACCCTAAGGTCCCAGTCCGCCCCTGGATATGTTGGGAGAGAGCTTGTTGCTATGGTAACTATGCATAAGAATGATGGGTAACTGAAGGATACAACAGCAAAATAGAATGACAAAAAACGATTTATTTACAATATAGATTTAAATATACGAGTTACTTAGCGCCCGGTACGCTGGCGATGATCGGCTTTGGGCGTATTTTGAAAACTAATTTTTTCCTCACTATTGCCTTAACGTTGTATTCCGTGCTGTCTTGTTTTCGCTCCTTTTGTAAGACCGCATATGGTTTTTCGATAGTGACACATTTACCGTAGAGTATATGATGGCCGATGATAAGGATGGGGACACCATTGCTCTGGAAAAAATCAAAGTAGGTAACTAAGAGGAACCAAAAATTTGAATTGCAAGCTAGTTGCTATGGTAACAATGTAGTTGCTAAGGAAGACGTTTCCATGGTGATCCCTTAAAAGGAAATCGCTATGGTGACGATACAACTAGAGCACTTGGACTGCAAGCTGGTTGCTATGGTAACAATGCTTCCATGGCAACTGGACAAGGATTGGAAGCTGGTCGCTATGGCAACATGACTACCTGAATGCTGAAGTGCAAATCGCCGACGAATTGGTTCAAAAGACTCCCTCCGCTTCTAGATTCGAGGTCACCCTGGAGTTCGATTATTCCCCAGCTATCCACGTTCTCTTCATCCCTAAAATTTGACTTGTTTTTACATATAAAATTGCAAGACATGGGGTTCCAGCTAGATTTACACAAAGAAGGTACTTACAATTTAACAAGAATCATGATAAATGATGGTTAAACAAATTTTAACATTTTTATTGGGTGAAATCATGTAAAATACCTAAAATAAAGGCACCATCTCAAGTTGGTTTACTTTTTTCCCGCTTAAAATCGATAACATCGGAATAACCTACTCGTTTTCTTGATAAAGAAATGGTACATTACGTCACAATGACGTCACTTTAAGAACTAGGAGGATTTCCCAGCATCACATTTTACATCATCACATAAAATCCCTCAACTTCTAAGGTGGCAACACTGCCACAAGAGGAAAAACTCGAACCATTCCTTAACTTCTAAGTTGGCAACACTGCCACAAGAGGATCAGCTCCTCGACAAATTTATCAACGTCTAAGTTGGCAACACTACCACAAGAGGAACAACTCGAACAATTCCTTAACTTCTAAGTTGGCAACACTGCCACAAGTGGAACAACTCGAAAAATGCCTTAACTTGTAAGTTGGCAACATTGCCACAAGAGAAACGACTCGAAAAATTCCTTAACCTCTAAGTGGGCAACACTGCCACAAGAGGATCAGCTCCTCGACAAATTTATCAACTTCTAAGTTGGCAACACTGCCACAAGAGGAACAACTCTAACTATTCCTTAACTTCTAAGTTGGCAACACTGCCACATGAGGAACAACTCGAACAATCCCTTAACTTCTAAGTTGGCAACACTGCCACAAGAGGAACAACTCGAAAAATGCCTCAACTTGTAAGTTGGCAACACTGCCACAAGAGAAAGGTCTCGAACAATTCCTTAACTTCTAAGTTGGCAACACTGCCACAAGAGGAACAACTCGAACTATTCCTTAACTTCTAAGTTGGCAACACTGCCACATGAGGAACAACTCGAACAATCCCTTAACTTCTAAGTTGGCAACACTGCCACAAGAGGAACAACTCGAAAAATGCCTTAACTTGTAAGTTGGCAACACTGCCACAAGAGAAAGGTCTCGAACAATTCCTTAACTTCTAAGTTGGCAACACTGCCACAAGAGGAACAACTCGAAAAATTCCTTACCTTCTAAGTTGGCAACAGCCAACACCAAGGTGGTATTTGACTATTTGTGGCATCCTTAACAAACACTGCTACAAGAGGATCAGCTACTTGAGATCAGCTCCTAGACAAATCTCCCAACTTCTAAGTTGGCAACACTGCCACCAAAAGGGTCAGCTACTTATAAAAACCTTTAAATTTCACTCTAAAAGTGAGTATTAAATCAAAAAATTTCCACTTTTCAACCGTTTAACCTAAATCCCTCAAAATTCCTAAGTTGGTAACACTGCTTAAAAAAAATTTAGTTGGCACTCCTTACTTCCCCTTTGTTAATTTGTTTTTCCCAGATTGTAGGTGATTTGCCTAAAAGATTTAAATTAAAAAAAAAGTTAATTATCAGCTGTTTCTTTTGTTGGTAAATGGTGTTTTCCAGAGCCGCCATGCTTGGTAACATTTTAGCTTAGGTTAAGTTTCATAAAAATTCACACAAAAAAAAACATTAGTTTGAAGGGAAAAAAGGGAAAAAGGTGATGAATTCGTATAAAGACGCAAACCGTCGCGTTTTGGCAATACAGGCGAAGAAAAAACGTCACAAACCGGGCAAAAGGAATAAGAAAACGGACGAAAACCGATGTACGACGCCAAAAGATAAGAATTTTTATAAGTCAGATCCGAGTCCATCATCATCAAACGATACAGCAGACGATGACCATATCACGGTGTACAACTCGAGCGATGAAGAAGAACAAGAAAGCTCAAAGGATTACTGCAAAGGTGGCTATCATCCTGTGAAAATCGGCGATCTTTTCTTAAGCAGATATCATGTCACCCGTAAACTAGGATGGGGCCACTTTTCCACTGTTTGGCTCTGCTGGGACTTAGTCGATAAACGCTTTGTCGCTTTAAAGGTCGTCAAAAGCGCCTCTCACTTCACAGAGACGGCTTTGGACGAAATTCAGCTTCTTAAGGTCGTCCGGGATTCCGACGTTCAAGACAACAAAAGGAACAAAGTCGTCCAACTACTAAACGACTTTAAAATAAGCGGAGTCAACGGAACCCATGTCTGCATGGTGTTTGAAGTATTAGGACACAACCTACTTAAGTTAATCATCAAAAGCAACTATAGCGGCATACCTATCAGAAACGTCAAATGCATTATTCGACAAGTTTTGGAAGGCTTGGACTACCTCCATACCAAATGTAAGATAATACATACTGATATTAAGCCGGAAAACGTTCTTCTTTGTGTGAGCGAATCGTATATAAGGAAGCTAGCATGTGAAGCGACGGAGCTCCATTCTGCGGGTTCCAAGCTTCCCGTGTCGCTGCGAAGTACAGCCCCGAAGGAGTTCCAAGAAGTCGCACCAAATGCGAAGATGTCCAAGAATAAGAAGAAGAAGCTCAAGCGGAAGGCGAAAAGACATTCGGAGCTTTTGAAGAAGCAAATGGAACAGATGGAGGAGCAAGAAAAGAAGAAGACGGATGCGGATGAGCAGAATGATAATGTCGAAATGCTTTATAAAGAAGAAGAAGAAGAAGAGGAAGATCGTTTAAGTACGGAAGATACGCAGTCATCACCGCATTCTTCGGAGAAGAAATATTTAGGAAGTGATGATACCGATCCTTCGCGGTTTGAATGTGAAATGGACGTTAAAATCGCCGATTTAGGTAATGCTTGTTGGGTCGATAAGCATTTTACTGAAGATATACAGACGAGGCAGTATCGCTCTTTGGAAGTTTTATTAGGAGCAGGTTATAACACGTCGGCTGATATATGGAGTACGGCGTGTATGGCGTTTGAATTGGCGACCGGCGATTATCTTTTCGAGCCGCATTCCGGTGATGGTTATACCCGCGATGAGGACCATCTAGCCCACATAATCGAGCTTTTAGGCGAAATCCCCAAAAGGATTATCAACTCGGGGAAACAGTCGAGGCAGTATTTCAACAAAAAGGGCGAACTGAGGCACATCCCTTGGCTTAAACCTTGGAACTTATATGACGTTTTGACGGACAAGTATGTCTGGTCGGACGAAAGTGCGAAGAGCTTCGCTTCTTTTTTGCGGCCGATGCTTGAGTTCGATCCGGAGAAAAGGGCGACCGCCGCAGACTGCCTTCAGCATCCGTGGCTCAAATACTGAAGAACTTTTTTCCCCCCACCTTTTCTCTTTTCTTCTTTTTTTTGTTATAGTTTTTGTTACATTAAATTCATTTTATTTTTTTTCTTTCTCTCTCAAAAGTTCTGTGGTGTCTGTAATGAACTTAAAATTAGGGGCACAGTAAATAATCTAGTTTTTAAATTGTGATAAGCGGAATCTCTTCATTAAATGACGAACAAAATAAAATATCGAGGTAAGAACAAAAAAAATTTTTTTTCCATGCTTGTTAAATCTGAGGGATTACAATCTCGATATTTGTCTTAACTGTGCAAATACCTAGATGATGAATGATTTTGGCCATCAGCTAGCCCAAAAGGGTCTATGTCTAGCTAAAATGTACAAATATCTAGCTAATGAGGGTAATTAGAAGTCATTAGCTAGCTTAAAAAGTCAAAGACAATATAAAAAAGAGCTAATATATAGCTCAGGGGTTATAGTCATCAACTTATGATGGGTCAGATATCTAAACTGTGCAAAAACCTAGCTACTAATGAATGATTTTGGCCATCAGCTAGCTTAAAAGGGTCAATTTCTAGCTAAAATGTACAAATATCTAGCTAATGAGGTTAATTAGAAGTCATTAGCTAGCTTAGGGGGTCAAAAACAAGCTAAAAAAAGCTAATATATAGCTCAGGGATTATAGTCATCGACTTATAATGGGTGAGCTATCTAAACTGAGCAAATACCTAGCTAATGAATGATTTCGGCCATCAGCTAGGTAAAAAGGGTCAATTTCTAGCTAAAATGTACAAATATCTAGCTAATGAGGGTAATTAGAAGTCATTAGCTAGCTTAAAAAGTCAAAGACAATATAAAAAAGAGCTAATATATAGCTCAGGGGTTATAGTCATCAACTTATGATGGGTCAGATATCTAAACTGTGCAAAAACCTAGCTACTAATGAATGATTTTGGCCATCAGCTCGCTTAAAAGGGTCAATTTCTAGCTAAAATGTACAAATATCTAGCTAATGAGGTTAATTAGAAGTCATTAGCTAGCTTAGGGGGTCAAAAACAAGCTAAAAAAAGCTAATATATAGCTCAGGGATTATAGTCATCGACTTATAATGGGTGAGCTATCTAAACTGAGCAAATACCTAGCTAATGAATGATTTCGGCCATCAGCTAGGTAAAAAGGGTCAATTTCTAGCTAAAATGTACAAATATCTAGCTAATGAGGGCAATTAGAAGTCATTAGCTAGCTTAAAAAGTCAAAGACAATATAAAAAAGAGCTAATATATAGCTCAGGGGTTATAGTCATCAACTTATGATGGGTCAGATATCTAAACTGTGCAAAAACCTAGCTCTAATGAATGATTTTGGCCATCAGCTCGCTTAAAAGGGTCAATTTCTAGCTAAAATGTACAAATATCTAGCTAATGAGGTTAATTAGAAGTCATTAGCTAGCTTAGGGGGTCAAAAACAAGCTAAAAAAAGCTAATATATAGCTCAGGGATTATAGTCATCGACTTATAATGGGTGAGCTATCTAAACTGAGCAAATACCTAGCTAATGAATGATTTCGGCCATCAGCTAGGTAAAAAGGGTCAATTTCTAGCTAAAATGTACAAATATCTAGCTAATGAGGGTAATTAGAAGTCATTAGCTAGCTTAAAAAGTCAAAGACAATATAAAAAAGAGCTAATATATAGCTCAGGGGTTATAGTCATCAACTTATGATGGGTCAGATATCTAAACTGTGCAAAAACCTAGCTACTAATGAATGATTTTGGCCATCAGCTCGCTTAAAAGGGTCAATTTCTAGCTAAAATGTACAAATATCTAGCTAATGAGGGTAATTAGAAGTCATTAGCTAGCTTAAAAAGTCAAAGACAATATAAAAAAGAGCTAATATATAGCTCAGGGGTTATAGTCATCAACTTATGATGGGTCAGATATCTAAACTGTGCAAAAACCTAGCTTCTAATGAATGATTTTGGCCATCAGCTCGCTTAAAAGGGTCAATTTCTAGCTAAAATGTACAAATATCTAGCTAATGAGGTTAATTAGAAGTCATTAGCTAGCTTAGGGGGTCAAAAACAAGCTAAAAAAAGCTAATATATAGCTCAGGGATTATAGTCATCGACTTATAATGGGTGAGCTATCTAAACTGAGCAAATACCTAGCTAATGAATGATTTCGGCCATCAGCTAGGTAAAAAGGGTCAATTTCTAGCTAAAATGTACAAATATCTAGCTAATGAGGGCAATTAGAAGTCATTAGCTAGCTTAAAAAGTCAAAGACAATATAAAAAAGAGCTAATATATAGCTCAGGGGTTATAGTCATCAACTTATGATGGGTCAGATATCTAAACTGTGCAAAAACCTAGCTACTAATGAATGATTTTGGCCATCAGCTAGCTTAAAAGGGTCAATTTCTAGCTAAAATGTACAAATATCTAGCTAATGAGGTTAATTAGAAGTCATTAGCTAGCTTAGGGGGTCAAAAACAAGCTAAAAAAAGCTAATATATAGCTCAGGGATTATAGTCATCGACTTATAATGGGTGAGCTATCTAAACTGAGCAAATACCTAGCTAATGAATGATTTCGGCCATCAGCTAGGTAAAAAGGGTCAATTTCTAGCTAAAATGTACAAATATCTAGCTAATGAGGGCAATTAGAAGTCATTAGCTAGCTTAAAAAGTCAAAGACAATATAAAAAAGAGCTAATATATAGCTCAGGGGTTATAGTCATCAACTTATGATGGGTCAGATATCTAAACTGTGCAAAAACCTAGCTACTAATGAATGATTTTGGCCATCAGCTAGCTTAAAAGGGTCAATTTCTAGCTAAAATGTACAAATATCTAGCTAATGAGGTTAATTAGAAGTCATTAGCTAGCTTAGGGGGGTCAAAAACAAGCTAAAAAAAAAGCTAATATATAGCTCAGGGATTATAGTCATCGACTTATAATGGGTGAGCTATCTAAACTGAGCAAATACCTCGCTAATGAATGATTTGGTAATCAGCTAGTTTAAAAGGGCCAATATCTAGCTAATGAAGGTAATTAGAAGTCATTAGCTAGTTTAAAGGGTCAATATTTGGCTAAAATGTGCAAATATCTTGCTAATGAAGTTAATAAGAAGTCATTAGCTACTTGGTCGAAGATAAGCTAAAAGAAGCTAATGTCTAGCTAGCTTAAAAGAGTCAATGTGTATCCAAAATGGAGAAAAGAATAAAGTAATTTTAGCTAATGAGGGGAATCAGAAGTTAAGCTTAAATTGTTTGGGAAAAAGGAGCTAAAATCTAGCTAATAAGAGAAATTAGAAGTCATTAGCTAGCTTAAAAAGTCAAAGGCAATCTAAAAAGATCTAATATCTAGCTGATGATTGATTTTCGTCATCAGCTATCCTAAAAGAGTTGATATCTAGCTAAATTGTGTAAATATCTAGCTAATTAGGTTCATTAAGTCATTAGCTAAGAGAACAATAGAATAGGCTTAAGGGAGCTAATATATTGGTCTAAACTCAATATCTAGCTTAATTTTCTCACTATTAGCTAATTTGGGTCATTAACTAGCTAAAATTCCCATTATCTGGCTTATTTTGTTCTATATCTTGCTGAGGAGGTTATTAGCTAGCTTGGAATAATTAATTTGAGCTTGAAAGGAGACTGAGGAAGCTAGAGTAAGCTAAATTTTGACACTTTTTAGCAGGAAATTTTTTTTAGCTCCTGTTAGCTAAATATTTTCACCTTTTAGCTAGACGTACTTTTTAAGCTTGAATGTAATTCTTGTAAGCTGGCTAATGGATCCCTTTAGATTGAGCTAAATTTTGACACCTTTTAGCTAGAAATTATTAATTTTTTTTTTAAGCTAGTTAATCGATCCCTTTAGATTGAGCTAAATTTTGACACCTTTTAGCTAGAAATTAGTTTTTTTTAGCTAGCTAATGATCCCTTTAGATTTAGCTCAATTTTGTCACCTTTTAGCTAGAAGTTATTAATTTTTTTAGCTAGCTAATGGATTCTTTTATATTTAGCTCAATTTTGACACCTTTTAGCTAGATTTTTTTTAGCTAGCTAATGATCCCTTTAGATTTAGCTCAATTTTGTCACCTTTTAGCTAGAAATTATTAATTTTTTTAGCTAGCTAATGACGTCTGTCAGCTAAATATTTTCACCTTTTAGCTAGACGTACCTTTTAAGCTTGAATGTAATTTTTGTAAGCTAGCTAATGGATCCCTTTAGATTGAGCTAAATTTTGACACCTTTTAGCTAGAAATTATTTTTTTTATCTAGCTTATGGATCCCTTTAGATTTAGCTAAATTTTGTCACCTTTTAGCTAGAAATTATTACTTTTTTTAGCTAGCTAATGGTTCCCTTTAGATTTAGCTAAATTTGTCACCTTTTAGCTAGAAATTATTAATTTTTTTTAGCTAGCTAATGACTCCTGTTAGCTAAATATTTTCAACTTTTAGCTAGACGTACCTTTTAAGCTTGATTGTAATTTTTTTTAGCTAGCTAATGATCCCTTTAGATTTAGCTAAATTTTGACACCTTTTAGCTAGAAATTAATTTTTTTTAGCTAGTTAATTTTTTTCTCATTTTAGCTTTATTTTTTCCCTTTTAAGCTTATTTTTGTCCCTTTTAAGCTTGAATGTAATTCTTGCAAGCTAGCTAGCCTATGATCCCCATCTAGATTTAGCTAAAGTCACCTTTTAGCTAGAAAGTTATTTTCTTTTTGCTAGCTAATGCCTCCTGCTAGCTAATATTTTCTCATTTTAGCTTATTTTTTATCCCTTTTAAGCTTGACTGTAATTCTTGCCAGCTAGCTAATGATCCCTTTAGATTTAGCTAAATATTGTCACCTTTTATCCAGATGTTAATTTCTAAAGCTAGCTAATGACCCTTGTTTGCTATACAATAAAGTAAAGCCCTAAAAATTTTAAGTCGTTCCACGCAAAGGCCACAGAGAGCTAAGAAAAAATTTTTTATTTTAATTAATTCATTAACCTTGAATTCTCATTAAAGATAAAAACTTTCAAGGTTTTATTTATTAAAAATAGCCTTTTTAAATTTTTTATTTCAGAAATGAGCGTTTGTGTATTGGGCGGCGGAGTGGTCGGCTTGACGACGGCGGTCGAATTGCAAAGCGAAGGTTTCCGAGTGGAACTTTTCGCGGACAAATTCGACCGTGAGACGACCTCCGATGGCGCCGCTGGAATCTTCAGACCCGGACATGGATTCTCAGCTCCTACCCCTCAACTCACGAAGTAAACAAAATATTTTTGTTTTTTTCCATCATAACCATCTTTCAGAGAATGGGTCATCGAATCGTACAACCATTATATGAAGCTGTTAAATAAAAACTGCGGCGTGCGAGAGATATCTGGTTATATATTTTCGAGCACCGATCCTTCTATCGTTGAGGTATTGTTTTTCAAATATCTCAGAAACCACTCATCCTACAGTAAAAAGTAATAAAACATTTTTTTTAGGAAATTCAATCTCCTATAATTTTGTCTTTATTCATTTTTTACGTAGGAGCAGCCGTTTTGGAGATAAAGATTAAAATGTGAAAATTTTCAGAATGAACTTCTGGAAGGTTTGCTTCCCGATTATCGAGATGCGACTCAAGAAGAGCTTTCTTCTTTTGGATTCAAGTTTGGGAAATACTTTAAAACTCTGGTCATCGAATGTCGTCTTTATCTACCATGGCTTAGGAAAAGGTTTGTCGTTTTGTCTGCCGTGGAGATTTATTTGTGTTGTTTTAGATTTGAAGAAAATGGCGGTAAAGTTGTAAGGAAGCATGTTGATGAAATTGACGACGAATTTAAAGTTTATGATGCGATCGTGAACTGTACGGGTTTGGGGTCAAAGAGACTTTTCAGCGATACTAAACTCGTGCCAATCAGCGGACAAGTTTTTAAGGTTTGATTTTGAAAGTTTTTGTGGGTGGAAAACTTGAATTTGCAGTGGTTTATGTGATTTAAACAGTTGTTTTTGACGTTTTTCAGGCTGAAAAACCCAAATCTGAGGACAGTTTTTGGATTTTCAAACATTTTTTTCGATCATCACCAAGGGGGGACCCTTTCTCACTTGTTTGACCTAAAATTTTCACTTTTTGATTTGGCCCAAAATGTGGTTTTAGACGTTTTTTAGGGTAAAAAACACGAATCTGACGTCAATTTTTGGTTTTTTAACATTTTTTCGACCATCACCAAGGGGGGACCCCTTCTCTACTTTTCTGGCCCAAAATTTTCACTTTTTGATTTGCTCCAAAATGTGGTTTTTGACTATTTTTAGGCTGAAAAACGCAAATCTGAGGTCAATATCTCTAATTTCCAACTTTTTTTCGACCATCACCAAGGGGGGACCCTTTCCCTACTTTTTTGGCCCAAAATTTTCACTTTTTGATTTGTCCCAAAATGTGGTTTTAGACGTTTTTCAGGGTAAGAAACACGAATCTGAGGTCCATTTTCTAATTTTCCAACATATTTTTCGACCATCACCAAGGGGGGACCCTTTCCCTACTTTTTTGGCCCAAAATTTTCACTTTTTGATTTGCCCCAAAATGTGGTTTTTGACTATTTTTAGGCTGAAAAACGCAAATCTGAGGTCAATATCTTTAATTTCCAACTTTTTTTCGACCATCACCAAGGGGGGACCCTTTCTCTACTTTTCTGGCCCAAAATTTTCACTTTTTGATTTGCCCCAAATGTGGTTTTTGACTATTTTCAGGCTAAAAAACACGAATCTGACGTTAATTTTTGATTTTTCCAACATTTTTCTCGACCATCACCAAGGGGGGACCCTTTCCCTACTTTTTCGGCCCAAAATTTTCACTTTTTGATTTGCTCCAAAATGTGGTTTTTGACTATTTTTAGGCTGAAAAACGCAAATCTGAGGTCAATATCTCTAATTTCCAACTTTTTTTCGACCATCACCAAGGGGGGACCCTTTCCCTACTTTTTCGGCCCAAAATTTTCACTTTCTGATTTGCCCCAAAATGTGGTTTTTGACGTTTTTCAGGGTAAGAAACACGAATCTGTGGTCCATTTTCTAATTTTCCAACATATTTTTCGACCATCACCAAGGGGGGACCCTTTCCCTACTTTTTTGGCCCAAAATTTTCACTTTCTGATTTGCCCCAAAATGTGGTTTTTGACGTTTTTCAGGGTAAGAAACACGAATCTGAGGTCCATTTTCGAATTTTCCAACATTTTTTTTTCGACCATCACCAAGGGGGGACCCTTTCTCTACTTTTCTGGCCCAAAATTTTCACTTTTTGATTTGCCCCAAAATGTGGTTTTTTGACTATTTTCAGGCTAAAAAACAGGAATCTGATGTCAATTTCTTAAATTTTCATCACTTTTTTCGACCATCACCAAGGGGGACTCCCTTTCCCTACTTTTTGGCCCAAAATTTTCACTTTTTGATGTCCCAAAATATGGTTTTTGTCTACTTTCAGGATGGAAAACGCGAGTCTGAGGGCAATTTCTCAAATTTCCAAAAAAAACTTTCGATCACCTCCAAGGGGGGACCCTTTCCCTACTTTTTGGCCCAAAATTTTTCAGTTTTTGCCCAAAATGTGGTTTTTGACGGTTTTTAGCTCAAGAAACACGAATCTGAAGTCCATTTTTGAATTCTCAGACATTTTTTTCGACCATCACCAATCCCTCAAATTTTTCATTTGATTTGCCCCAAAAGTTTTAGACGTTTTTTAGGCTGAAAAACTCAAATTTGAAGTCAAATTTTCATTTTTTTTTTCCTCATTTTTTCTTCACTTTCAGATAAAACCTGGTTTTTATGTTAAAAAACGCAATTTTTTTTAGGTCGATGCTCCATGGGTGGATAAATTCTACTACGCGGATTACGACACTTACATCATCCCAGGCATCAACCACGTGACCCTCGGAGGATCCAGAAAATACGACTCCTGGACAACCTCCGTCAACAAATACACGTCAGCGGAAATCTGGGAAAATTGTACCACTTTGGTCCCAAGCTTGAAAAAGTCGGAGGTAATCGAGGAATGGGTCGGACTGAGGCCTCACCGCGAAGGCGGCGTCCGGGTAGAACTCGAAAATTCAAAAAAGTTGAAAATCGTCCACAATTACGGCCACGGAGGTTACGGCGTCACCACAGCCCCAGGCACATCCAAACACGCCGTTCTTCTCCTCAAAAACGCCCTCATTTGACTGAAATTCAGACACCATTTATTTATTATCAAATTTTGTAAATTCTTTTAAGTCACCAAAGCTAGTGGGCATGTCTACTTAGAACCTTTAGCTCATAGAAACGCAGCTCTCGCACAAAACTTCCATTTTTTTTCGTCCCCGCGAAAGCTGCTTTAGAGAAATGCACTCGAAATCCAGTATTAGACTTAGATTTTAAGAAGAAAAACACTCCCCGTGTGTCACCCCCGATATTCTTTTCTAAGTTTTTATGTATTCACGCCTTCCTTGTTATATTAGACATCAAGGACAATAAGGCTAATATATTTTTTATGAATTCGCTGGCTAGAAATCTAGTTTTTGAATAAAAAAGGCTTTTTCCGTTAATGCGGGACCATGGTCGAGGATGGTTTTAGTCACCCCATTTGTATATAATAACATTTAAAGAAGCGAAAACTGCATTATAGCCGATTTAAGACTATTTGTACCTACAATGTATCATGTTGAATTGAAAATTAAACTTGCAGACGTTTTTTTGGGTTATTTCTTCCTTAAAAGGTCCCGAAAGTTGTCGGATTTCGTTCTAAATGTGGTTTTAGACGTGTTTTGGGGTAAGAAACACGAAGAGGAGGTCAATTTTTGAATTTTCGAACCTTTTTTTCGAACATAACCAAGGGGGGACCCTTTGCCGTACTTTTCTGACCTAAAATTTTCACTTTTTGATTTGCCCCAAAATGTGGTTTTTGACTATTTTCAGGCTAAAAAACACGAATCTGAGGTCAATTTCTTAAATTTTCATCACTTTTTTCGACCACCACCTTTCCCTACTTTTCCGACCCAAAATTTTCACTTTTTGATTTGCCCCAAAATGTGGTTTTTGACTATTTTCAGGCTAAAAAACACGAATCTGAGGTCAATTTCTTCAATTTTCATCACTTTTTTCGACCACCACCAAGGGGGGACCCTTTCCCTACTTTTTTGGCCCAAAATTTTCACTTTTTGATTTGCCCCAAAATGTGGTTTTTGACTATTTTCAGGCTAAAAAACACGAATCTGAGGTCAATTTTTCAATTTTCGAAACTTTTTTTCGACCATCACCAAGGGGGGACCCTTTCCCTACTTTTTTGGCCCAAAATTTTCACTTTTTGATTTGCTCCAAAATGTGGTTTTTGACTATTTTCAGGCTAAAAAACACGAATCTGAGGTCAATTTCTCAAATTTCCAACATTTTTTTCGACCATCACCAAGGGGGGACCCTTTCCCTACTTTTTTGGCCCAAAATTTTCACTTTTTGATTTGCCCCAAAATGTGGTTTTTGACTATTTTCAGGCTAAAAAACACGAATCTGAGGTCAATTTCTTAAATTTTCATCACTTTTTTCGACCATCACCAAGGGGGACGGACCCTTTACCTACTTTTTTGGCCCAAAATTTTCACTTTTTGATTTGCACCAAAATGTGGTTTTTGACTATTTTCAGGCTAAAAAACACGAATCTGAGGTCAATTTCTTAAATTTCCATCACTTTTTTCGACCACCACCAAGGGGGGGACCCTTTATCTACTTTTTTGGCCCACAATTTTCACTTTTTGATTTGGCCCAAAATGTGGTTTTTGACCATTTTCAGTCTGAAAAACACGAATCTGAGGTACAGCACTAATTTTCCAACATTTTTTTCGACCATCACCAAGGGGGGACCCTTTCCCTACTTTTTTGGCCCAAAATTTTCACTTTTTGATTTGCCCCAAAATGTGGTTTTTGACTATTTTCAGGCTGAAAAACACAAATCTGAGGTCAATTTCTCAAATTTCCAACATTTTTTTCGACCATCACCAAGGGGGGACCCTTTCCCTACTTTTTTGGCCCAAAATTTTCACTTTTTCATTTGCCCAAAATGTGGTTTTTGACTATTTTCAGGCTAAAAAACACGAATCTGACGTCAATTTTTGGTTTTTTTGAACATTTTTTTCGACCATCACCAAGGGGTCCCTTCCCTACTTTTCTGGTCCAAAATTTTCACTTTTTGATTTGCCCCAAAATGTGCTTTTTGACTATTTTTAAGGTTGAAAAACGCAAATCTGAGGTCAATTTCTTAAATTTTCATCACTTTTTTCGACCATCACCTTTCCCTACTTTTTTGGCCCAAAATATTCACTTTTTGATTTGCTCCAAAATGTGGTTTTTAAATATTTTCAAGCTAAAAAACACGAATCTGAGGTCAATTTTTGAATTTTCTAACCTTTTTTTCGACCATCACCAAGGGGGGACCCTTTCCCTACTTTTTCGGCCCAAAATTTTCACTTTTTGATTTGCCCCAAAATGTGGTTTTTGACTATTTTCAGGCTAAAAACACGAATCTGAGGTCAATTTCTCAAATTTCGAACATTTTTTTCGACCATCACCAAGGGGGGACCCTTTCCCTACTTTTTTGGCCCAAAATTTTCACTTTTTGATTTGCCCCAAAATGTGGTTTTTGACTATTTTCAGGCTAAAAAACACGAATCTGAGGTCAATTTCTCAAATTTCAACATTTTTTTCGACCATCACCAAGGGGGGGACCCTTTCCCTACTTTTTCGACCCAAAATTTTCACTTTTTGATTTGGCCCAAAATGTGGTTTTTGACTATTTTCAGGCTGAAAAACACGAATCTGAGGTCAATTTCTCAAATTTCCAACATTTTTTTTCGACCATCACCAAGGGGGGACCCTTTCCCTACTTTTCCGACCCAAAATTTTCACTTTTTGATTTGGCCCAAAATGTGGTTTTTGACTATTTTCAGGCTAAAAAACACGAATCTGAGGTCAATTTCTCAAATTTCCAACATTTTTTTCGACCATCACCAAGGGGGGACCCTTTCCCTACTTTTCTGGCCCAAAATTTTCACTTTTTGATTTGCCCCAAAATGTGTGCTTTTTGACTATTTTTAAGGTTGAAAAACGCAAATCTGAGGTCAATATCTGTAATTTCCGACTTTTTTTTCGACCATCATCAAGGGCGACTATTTCCCTACTTTTCTGGCCCAAAATTTTCACTTTTTTATTTGCCCCAAAATTTAGTTTTAGACGTTTTTAGTGTAAGAAAAGCAAATCTGAAGTCGATTTCTCAAATTTCCAACATTTTTTTTTTCAATCATCACCAAGGGGGGACCCTTTCCCTACTTTTCTGGCCCAAAATTTTCACTTTTTAATTTGCCCCAAAATGTGGTTTTTGACTATTTTTAAGGTTGAAAAACGCAAATCTGAGGTCAATATCTCTAATTTCCAATTTTTTTTTCGACTATCATTAAGGGGGGACTCTTTCCCTACTTTTCTGGCCCAAAATTTTCACTTTTTGATTTGCCCCAAAATGTGGTTTTAGTCGATTTTCAACTTAAAAAATACAAATTTGCAATTTTTCCTTTTTCATTTTTTTTTACATCCCAAGGATTAAGGCAAGATGACTCCTGAGAAAAGAAAAAAAAAAAAAAACCAAACAATATTTTTATGTAATTTTTATTTTTGATTTGCATCATTAAATAGGTCCCTGATAACAATACTGAAAGGACATAGAAACTTGGTTAGTCTTTTACAGGAAATAAGTAATAAATTTAAAAAAGAGTAACAAAGCACCAAAAATTGCAAAATACGATCAAAAATAGTGTAAATTTGACTTCAAATTTAATAACTAAAAAAAAAAATTCTTTGGTTATGTGCACTAGAAAAAATGAAAGTTGAGGAATTCAGTCGTTTGAAAAGGAAAAAATATTTTTTTAAAAATAGGTAACTACGATAATACTGAGGTTATTTGATTATAAAGGATAGAATAGATTTTTATAAAAAATAATGTTTTTTATGTTGTTTCGGGGAATGTTGCTAACTCGTCAGTTACCTGAAAAAAAAAAAAAATTAATTCGGTTTTTTGGTCATAACTTGAAAAGCAATAGTGCTAGAGTTTTTTCGTAGGCGCCAAAAGATTTATCATGCTTTTTACCATGCGAAATGATAATAATATTGTTTATATTGAAAATATCTTGGCTAATACTGACACTTTCTTTTATTTCTTCCAAGAGTAATCGGCAACAGAAACGAAAGTCGAGTTTTCCACAGCCATCCTTCGCATTCCGGGCCAAAACCACATAAAGGCAGACCGAACCCAGATTAAAAACCATCTAAAAATAAAACGAAAATCAGGAAAAGAATGGGAATGAGATGATTCTTACCTGCAGAGGTCCCCTCTGAATAGATATTGACTATAGTGCTTCAAATAATCAGTGGATTTCGACATTAAGGAAAATACTGAGTAAAATAAAATAAAAATCCGCTAAAAATACATATAAATGAAAGGAAAAACCTATATTATCATGATCCTCAGAGCATACTGATCACAAATATATTATAGGCGTCTTGTCTAGGAGCCACTTCTATAGCATCCTTTCCTACAGAAATCCGCTTGAATCATGAGATATCGAATATATTCTCCGACGAAGAGTTTCCAGGGTTATTATTACGTCAAAAAAGGGTCCAATCCGGCTAAAAATGTGTCCATGCCACTAGGAAATGGCCCCAGACCAGTCCTAAAGTGGTCCAAACCTGAGAAAAAGGTATCCAAAATAGATAAAAAGGGGTCTAAACAAGATAAAAGAGGTCCCAACTTGATAAAAAGTGGTCCAAACCTGATTAAAATGGGTCAGATGAAAGAGGTCTAAACTCGATAAAAAAAAAAGTGGTCCAAACCGGATATAAAGAGGTCCAAACTTGATAAAAAGTACTCCGAACCTGATTTAAATGGGGCCCAAACTCGATAAAAAGTGGTCCAAATCGTATCAAAATTGGTCCAAACCAGATAACAGAGGTCTAAACTTGATAAAAGTGGTCCAAACTGGATTGAAATGGGTCCAAACCAGAGAAAAAGAGGTCCAAACCAGAGAAAAAGGGACCCGAACCAGATTTTAAGGGGTCCAGACCAGATAAAAAGGGACCGAACCAGATAAAAATGTATCCAAATTGGATAAAAAGTGGTGCACATCGGATGAGAATGGGTCCAAACCAGATGAAAGAGGTCTAAACTCGATAAAAAAAAAAGTGGTCCAAACCGGATATAAAGAGGTCCAAACTTGATAAAAAGTGGTCCAAACCTGATTAAAATGGGTCAGATGAAAGAGGTCTAAACTCGATTAAAAAAAAAGTGGTCCAAACCGGATATAAAGAGGTCCAAACTTGATAAAAAGTACTCCGAACCTGATTTAAATGGGGCCCAAACTCGATAAAAAGTGGTCCAAATCGTATCAAAATTGGTCCAAACCAGATAACAGAGGTCTAAACTTGATAAAAGTGGTCCAAACTGGATTGAAATGGGTCCAAACCAGAGAAAAAGAGGTCCAAACCAGAGAAAAAGGGACCCGAACCAGATTTTAAGGGGTCCAGACCAGATAAAAAGGGACTGAACCAGATAAAAATGTATCCAAATTGGATAAAAAGTGGTGCACATCGGATGAGAATGGGTCCAAACCAGATGAAAGAGGTCTAAACTCGATAAAAAAAAAAGTGGTCCAAACCGGATATAAAGAGGTCCAAACTTGATAAAAAGTACTCCGAACCTGATTTAAATGGGGCCCAAACTCGATAAAAAGAGGTCCAAATCGTATTAAAATTGGTCCAAACCAGATAACAGAGGTCTAAACTTGATAAAAGTGGTCCAAACTGGATTGAAATGGGTCCAAACCAGATGTAAAGGGGTCCAAACCAGATAAAAGAGGTCCAAACTAGATAAAAAGTGGTCCAAACTCGATAAAAAGTGGTCCAAATCGGATAAAAACTTGTCCAAATCGGATAAAAAGTGGTCCGAATCGGATGAGCATGGGTCCAAACCAGATGAAAGAGGTCCAAACTTGATAAAAAGTATTCCAAACCAGATGAAAGAGGTCCAAACTCGATAAAAAGTGGTCCAAACCGGATAAAAGAGGTCCTAACTTGATAAAAAGTAGCCCAAACCTGATTAAAATGGGTCCAAACTTGATAAAAAGTGGTCCAAACCGGATTAAAAGAGGTCCAAACTTGATAAAAAGTACTCCGAACCTGATTTAAATGGGGCCCAAACTCGATAAAAAGAGGTCCAAATCGTATTAAAATTGGTCCAAACCAGATAACAGAGGTCTAAACTTGATAAAAGTGGTCCAAACTGGATTGAAATGGGTCCAAACCAGATGTAAAGGGGTCCAAACCAGATAAAAGAGGTCCAAACTAGATAAAAAGTGGTCCAAACTCGATAAAAAGTGGTCCAAATCGGATAAAAACTTGTCCAAATCGGATAAAAAGTGGTCCGAATCGGATGAGCATGGGTCCAAACCAGATGAAAGAGGTCCAAACTTGATAAAAAGTATTCCAAACCAGATGAAAGAGGTCCAAACTAGATAAAAAGTGGTCCAAACTAGATAAAAAGTGGTCCAAACTTGATAAAAAGTGGTCCAAATCGGATAAAAACTTGTCCAAATCGGATGAGCATGGGTCCAAACCAGATGAAAGAGGTCCAAACTTGATAAAAAGTAGTCCAAACCCGATGGAAGAGGTCCAAACTCGATAAAAAGTGGTCCAAACCGGATAAAAGAGGTCCTAACTTGATAAAAAGTAGTCCAAACCTGATTAAAATGGGTCCAAACTTGATAAAAAGTGGTCCAAACCGGATTAAAAGAGGTCCAAAATTGATAAAAAGTAGTCCAAACCTGACTAAAATGGGTCCAAACTCGATAAAAAGTGGTCCAAACTGGATTGAAATTGATCCAAACTGGATTGAAATGGGTCCAAACCAGATAAAAGAGGTCCAAACTCGATAAAAAGTGGTCAAAACCGGATAAAAATGGGTCCAAACCAGACGTAAAGGGGTCCAAACCCGAATAACAGTGGTCTAAACTAGATGAAAATGGGTCCAAACCAGGCATAAAGAATCCACATGAGGAAAACGCTGTTCCAAAACCACTTATAAAGGGCTCCAGACCTCAAACTTTCTCAAAAAGTTAGGGCCCCACCTCTCCACCAACAATACCACCTTCCCTAATCATACCCTCCTCAACTCTCCCATCACCTCCCCAAAATCAGGGTTTTGCAGTTCATAACCTTCCCACCGGTTTTTACACAGAACTTTAACCCTGAATTAAATAAATAAAATTCAACAATTTTTTGTTGTATTAAAAGGATATTAAAGCCCCCAAGGTGGATGTCCTCCATTAAGATAAAGGACGTATGTAAATCCATCTTTTGAAACTCCTTTTATAAAATAATAATACGGTAGGAAACTATGCAACCTGTAACAAAAAAAATTGAAGATTCAAAATTTTATGCGAATTTAGGTACCTAAAATGTCTATGTTCGTAGAAATGAATGGCGGGTTTGTTGGTTGTGAGAACATGAAGGAGAAGAGCTTTGCAGTCTTCGTTTTCCGGGGCAGTGAGATGAGAGATGAGATTGTCGAGGAGCAGAGAAGCGACGCCGTTTCGCCGGTGAAGTTCCGAGACGCCCAGCGAAAGGATGTAAGCGACGGTCGTCTTTCCGAAACATGACGAAAGGATCGTTTTGTCTTCTTTGCTCAGTTTCGAGTAGGATTTGATTTCAGCGACGATGAGGCCGATGATGACACCTTCGTAGATCGCGGCCAACGAGTAGAACTTTGGATTCGAAGTGATCGCCTCGTACCACTCATAAGGGTATTCGATCGGGAACCAATTTCTACAAAGCGTCCTCACCTAAAATACAAAATTTTCTATAAATTCTTTGTGTTGTCCAATCAGGAGGAATTTAGAAGTTCGGGAATACTCTCCAGAAATACCATCTTCCCATCACTTCCCTAACCTCCCACCACATCACATCAAACCCCCCCCCCCCCGATCCATCAAAATGCGTTAGAACCCAACAAAAAAAAAGGATCTAACTCCAGCAAAGGGTTCTTAATCCAGCAAAAAGAGTCAAAACCCAACAAAGAAAGGTTTGAAAACTCAAAAAGTCAACACCCAACAAACAAAAACTAAATTTGGCTTTTTAAATGTTGATTTTCAGGTTTTTTGACGAAAATTAGGCTTCATAAATGTTGATTTCGAGGTTTTTTGACCAAAATTAGAAAATTAAAATTATTTAAATGTCGATTTTCAGGTTTTTGACGAAAATTAGACTTTTTACATATTGATTTTGAGGTTTTTGGGTGAAAATTAGGCTTCATAAATGTTGATTTTGAGGGTTTTTTTGACCAAAATTGGGCTTTACAAATGTTAATTTTGAGGTTTTTAACGAAAATTTTACTTTTTAAATGTTGATTTTGAGGGGTTTTTTTGACGAAAATTAGGCTTCATAAATGTTGATTTCGAGGTTTTTTGACCAAAATTAGAAAATTAAAATTATTTAAATGTCGATTTTCAGGTTTTTGACGAAAATTTGGCTTTTTACATGTTGATTTTGAGGTTTTTGGATGAAAATTAGGCTTCATAAATGTTGATTTCGAGGTTTTTTTTGTTTTTGTTTTTTTAAACCAAAATTAGGCTTTACAAATGTAAATTTTGAGGTTTTCACGAATTTTTGGCTTTATAAATAAATGTTGATTTTGAGGGGGGGTTTTTTTTGACGAAAATTGGGCTTCATTAATGTTGATTTCGAGGTTTTTGGACGAAAATTAGGCTTCATAAATCCCACAAAAAGAATTAAAATACAACAAAAAACAGGTTCCAACTCCAGCAAAAGTCTACAAAACAAAGTTGAAGCCCATCAAAGTGTTCTTAACCCAGCAAAAAGAGTCGAAACCCAACAAAGAAAGGCTTCTAACTCCAGCAAAAATTCAATTTTATTTATTTTACTAAGAATATTAGGTATAAAAAAGACTAAAATAAATAAAAAGTCTCGGGCCAGCAAAATGCACCAGAACCCAAAAAATAAACATAAAAAAGCCAATATCCTACCAACAAAAACAGCCTGAATCCAGCAAAATGAGCAATACCCACAAAAATATCCAGCAAAATAGGTTTCCAATCCAGCAAAATGTTAAAACCTCAAAATCTATGCAAATAGTAACCATAGAGACTGAAATTTTCGCCATAATCCTCTCGAACAGTCTCCATACAATTTTTAAAAAATTAAAAAAATTTTCTGTAAGGAGTTTGTCTTGGTGAGTGGAAAATTGTCTATAAAAAGCTTCTTACTTCTTCAAGATCGGTGGGGCACAAAAATCGCAACTGAAGATTATTTAGGTTGCACAATGGTACACATGCCGTACAATTTTTCCTAAGTGAGTTCCCATTGTCTACATTGTACCTAAACAAAAAATGAAGAAAAAATTAAAAGGAAATTGTTTACACAAAAATTGCTAACCAAGTGAAAGAATCCATTTTAGGGCGGTAATTTAAACATTCTAACAGAGTCAAAACGATTGCATTATATATGAGAAACTTCTTTTTTTATTCAAAACCCTAAATGGAAAGATCAAAACATTTTAATAAAAAATATAAAAAATTATAACCGTTCAATAACCTTCGGTATAACCTTATGATAACTGTTTTAAATACAGTGTGGCCAACTTTGTTAATTTTTCAAAGAAAGCAGACTTTTCATGGTAATTATCCATTATTTTATAAAATTGGCATTAGTATTGTTTATTTTGACGAAAAACGGTCAAATTAAAAGTAAAAGGGTTAATTTATAGTGTGATAAAGGGTCAAAGTCCCCTAGTAAAGGGTCAAAGTCCACATCTAAAGAGTCATTCCTTGTACGATGAAGCCTTAAAAGTCGATAAGGGGTCACAGTCCACTTTCAAAGGGTCATTTTTGTCAAGTGAAGCCTAAAAGTCGATAAAGGGTCAAAGTCCACTTTTACAGGGTCATTTTTTGTCAAATGAAGCCTCAAAAGTCGAGAAAAGGTCTAAGTCCATTTTCACAGGGTCATTTTTGTCAAATGATTCCTGAAAGTCGATAAATGGTCAAAGTCTCCCTTCGGAGGGTCATTCTTCGTCAAATCATGTCAAATGAAGCCTCAAAAGTAGATAAAGGGTCAAAGTAAAGTTTCAGAGGGTCATTCCTCGTCAAATGAAGCCTAAAAAGTCGAGAAAGGGTCAAAGTCCACTAAAACGGGTCTTCTTCTTTAAAGGGTCAAAGTAAGCCTCAAAATTATCTGGTGCTCGACGAATAAAGGGTCAAAGTCCATCTAAGCTCATGCTTCTAGTCGTCTCAGGGTAAAAATGCGTATTCTTCAATAAAGGGGCAAAGTCCACCTCCGAAGTGTGATTTCTGGGCAAACAAAGCCTCAAAGACCATCTCAGACCGTATAAATTTTGTATAAAGGGTCAAAGTTCAATTCAAAAAAATGGCGCCATTTAGTTCAATAATTTTTCCGCTTGCGGCGCCCCCGACGGCGTCATCCCTCACTTCAATCCGCCGTCCGCCGCAGAGATCACTTCCCTCTCGGCCCGGCATCTTTTCCAATTTAAAGTTAATTTTATAAAAACAATTTTAAAACCGCCATCCTCAGTAAATTCATTCGAATCTTAAAAACAAAAACCAAGAGATGTCGTCCGTCGGAAAGAAAAAAGTCTGTTACTATTACGACAGTAAGTCAATTTTCATTTTTCACGTATTTTACCACATAAAAAGCATTATTTTTATCGTTTTAATGTCAGAAAACGTCCATTTTATCAATAAAACACATAAGTTTTCATATTTATGCCGTTTTATGCTGAAAAGTGATCGTTTTCGTTGTAAAAGATGATTGGGACGCCATGAACCGCATTTCGTTCCACCGTAGTTTTGTTTGATTAATTACGGCGCCAAGATCTTCCGTAAATAAATTTAAAATAATTGTTTTATTTAATATTTTGTTGTTAAAATTTAAAATTTTGTTTATCTTTAGTGTTTTTGTGGATTTAAATAATTAATTTTGTTGTTAATATGGTTGGGGTGATAAATAAGATTTTATGGAAGTACGGTGGACGGAAATTCCAAACATGGCGGACCATGACGTTCTGATCGGGTTTCGGGCCGGATTTGATCATTTTGATGTTTTTCAGGCGATATCGGGAATTATTATTATGGACAAGGACATCCGATGAAGCCCCATAGGATAAGGATGACCCATAATCTTCTTCTTAATTATGGTCTTTATAGAAAAATGGAGATTTATGTGAGTTTTGAAGATGTTCGTCGTTTTTGATTGGTTGATCGGTTTTTTTAGAGGCCACATAAAGCGACTGCGGAGGAGATGACCAAGTTCCATAGCGACGAGTATATTCGCTTTCTACGCAGCATCCGACCGGATAATATGGCCGAATACAACAAGCAGATGCAGAGATGTAATTGATTCTTTTATTTATTAAATCAGGGTTGCCAACTGTTCACAGTGATGCTTTACACAGGACCTTAAGTGCAGAGTAGGGATCCACCAAGTTGGGTTGGCTGAGCAGTCAAGTGATGCTGCAAAGCACTTAGTTCAATTTTGGACCATAATTTTATGGTCCAGGGGGTCATGACCATTTTTTAGATCCCTTTTAAAATAAGACCAGTCTCAACTTCCTAGGACTTTCCGTTTCCTCGCAAGAGAAACGTATGTTAAAAAATACAGGGAATATGTTCAAAGCCTGACCAATTCTAAAGGGTTCAAAATATCGGAATTTGACCTTAAGAAGTCGTCTTTCTATATGAAATTATCTTTAAAATGTGACTAGTCTTGACTTCCTAGGACTTCCCGTTTTCCCATAAACGCCACAAATGTATGGTAAAAAATACATTCGGATGTTCAAAGCCTGACCAATTCTAAACGGTTCTAATTATCAAAAATTGACCCTAATTAAACGTCATTCTTAATGAAATTACCTTTAAAATGAGACTAGTCTCGATTTTCTAGGACTTGCCGTTTTCTTGTGAGAGCCATAAATTTATGGTACAAATATAGATTCGGATGTTCAAACATTGACTATTTCTAAAGAGTTCAAAATATCAGAATTTGACCCTAAATAAACGTTGTTCTTAATGGAATTACCTTTAAAATGAAACTAGTCTCGACTTCCTAGGACTTCCACAAATGTGTTGTACGTACCACATTCGGACGTTCAAAGCCTGAGCATTTCTAAACGGTTCAAAATATCGAATTTTGACCCTTAGTAATCGTTTTTACCTATGAAATTACCTTTAGAATGAGACTAGTCTTGACTTCCTAGGACTTTCCGTTTTCCAATAAACGCCACAAATGTATTGTAAGTACCACATTCGGACGTTCAAACCCTGACCCTTTCAAAACGGTTCAAAATATCGAAATTTGTCCCTTAGTTATCTTTGTTCTTGATGAAATTACCTTTAAAATGAGACTAGTCTCGACTTCCTAGGACTTGCCGTTTTCCCATAAACGCCACAAATGTATGGTAAGTACCACATTCGGATGTTCAAAGCCTGACCATTTCTAAACAGTTCGAAATATCAAAATTTGACTCTTAAGTAATCGTTGTTCTTGATAAAATTACCTTTAAAATGAGACTACTCTCTACTTCCTAGGACTTTCCGTTTTCCCGTGAGAGCCATAAGTGTGCGGTACTACTTTGACCATTGATATCTCCTGGAAAGCTCATCAGAAGCAGAATTTTAAAATCTATCATTTTGTACTGAGCTGTCAAGTCGCTAGAATCCATAGTTTAGGAGCTAGAGGTCAAAAACTGAAGTGCTTATTTGGGACTGCTTTGTTGTAGTCAATGTTGGAGAGGACTGCCCTGTGTTTGATGGTCTCTATGAGTTCTGCCAGCTATCCGGCGGCGGATCGGTTGCAGCAGCGGTGAAACTGAACAAGCAAGCAGCGGACATCTGCATCAACTGGGGCGGCGGACTTCACCACGCCAAAAAGTCGGAAGCGTCCGGTTTCTGCTATGTCAATGACATCGTTTTGGGCATCTTAGAGCTCCTCAAGTACCATCAACGTGTCCTCTACATTGACATCGACGTCCACCATGGAGATGGAGTGGAAGAAGCGTTTTACACGACTGATCGCGTCATGACGGTTTCCTTCCACAAATACGGCGAATATTTCCCCGGCACGGGCGACTTAAGGGATATCGGCGCAGGAAAAGGGAAATATTACGCAGTCAACATTCCGTTAAGGGACGGCATGGATGATGAAAGCTACGAGTCGATTTTTGTTCCTATTATAACCAAAGTGATGGAAACTTTCCAGCCGAGCGCAGTCGTCCTTCAATGCGGAGCCGATTCGTTGACCGGTGACCGTCTGGGATGCTTCAACCTCACCGTACGCGGTCATGGCAAATGTGTCGAATTCGTTAAGAAGTACAATCTTCCATTTTTAATGGTCGGAGGTGGCGGATACACCATTCGGAACGTCTCACGTTGCTGGACATACGAGACTTCGGTCGCTCTAGGCACAGAAATCGCCAACGAACTTCCTTATAATGATTATTTTGAATATTTCGGACCGGATTTCAAGCTGCATATATCTCCATCGAATATGGCCAATCAGAACACACCCGAATACCTCGAGAAGATCAAAACGAGACTTTTTGAGAATCTAAGGATGCTCCCGCATGCTCCAGGAGTTCAAGCGCAACGTAAGTTTTATATCGAAAATTTATCTTTTTTGACCTTTTTTTTCTTCAGCGATTCCGGAAGATGCTGTGAATGAAGATTCAGAAGATGAAGACGTCAAAATGAATCCCGACGAGCGGTTAAATGAAGCTGCGCAGGATAAACATATTTCGGGCGAAAACGAGTTCTCGGAATCGGAAGACGAGGGCGAAGGCGGTCGCCGTGACAACAGGAACTACAACAAACAGCGGAAAAGGCCGAGGATCGAAGGGAACCCTGCGGACGAGTCGACAGAAATGAAAGGTAAATGGAAAAATGCTTTTTTTTCTTTCCCATCACCTCCCCTGGATGGACCACCTCCCCATCCCATCACCTCCTCCACATGGACCACCTCCCCCATCCCATTACCTCCCCCTTATGGACCACCTCCCCCACATGGACCACCTCCCCCTTCCCATTACCTCCCCCGTATGGACCACCTCCCCCACTTGGACCATCTTCACCATCCCTTTACTCCCCCGTATGGGCCACCTCCCCCGCATAGACCACCTCCCCAACATGGACCAACTCCCCATCCCATTACCTTCCCCGCATGGACCACCTCCCCATCCCATTACCTCCCCCATATGGACCACCTTTCCATCCCATCACCTTCCCACATGGACCATATCCACCATCCCTTTATCTCCCCCGTATGGGCCACCTCCCCCATCCCATCACCTCCCCAACATGGACCATCTCCACCATCCCTTTATCTCCCCCGTATGGGCCACCTCCCCCATCCCATCACCTCCTCAACATGGACCACCTCCCCATCCCATCACTTCCCCCACTTGGACCATCTCCCTTTACCTCCCCCGTATGGGCCACCTCCCCAACATGGACCATCTCCACCATCCCTTTATCTCCCCCGTATGGGCCCTTTATCTCCCCCGCATGGACCACCTCCCCATCCCATTACCTCCCCCGCATGGACCACCTCCCCATCCCATAACCCCCCCCCCACGCATGGGCCGCCATCCCATCACCTCCCCCATATGGACCACCTCCTCATCCCATGGACCACCTCCCCCATCCCATTCCTCCCCCGTATGGAACCACCTCACCATCATAACCCCCTCCCATCATCTAGGTCCATGTTTCCAAAAATGGTCTCAAAAATCAGTTTTTTTTAAAAGTTTTTGACCACTAACTCAAAAACTATGGATTCTAGCGACTTGACCGCTAAGTATAAAATGATGGATTATTGAATTCTGCTTCTAATGAGCTTTCAGAAGTCAAAATCGGTCCAGCCGTTCAGTAGATACGGAGAGTCTAAGAAGACCATTTTTTATGTAAACTTTTTTTTTTTTCTTTTTCTTTCAATCACTCATTTTACCACCCACTTATCGATCTTACTAGAAAATGGAAAATCCTAGGAAGTCGAGACTAGTTTCATTTTTAAGTTTGACTTTCTAGTCCTATCCGTTCTCCCTAGAGAGCCATAGTAAAATAGTAAATTTTCTAAAAATCGATCTGGCCAACTTTGTCCATCAATATCTCCTAAACGGCTGAACCGATTTTTAATTTTGAAAGCTCATTAGAAGCAGAATTCAATAATCTTTCATTTTGTACTTAGCGGTCAAGTCGCCAAAACCAATAGTTTTTGAGTTATAGGTGAAAAACTTAAAAAGTGTCTTTTTGTTACCGTTCAAAATAGTTTATTTTATTGAAACCTTTTAAATTTTTGTTTCAGTCGACAAAGACGAAAAGATGCAAGTGGACGAACCGAGCACAAAATCAGCGGCCGGAGTTTAAAACGTTTCTTTTCTGTGATTTTAATTTCTTTTTCTCCTCAAAAACTCCCTCAATTCCCCATTTAGATAATTGACATCCCCCAGTATTATTTTTGAATTTTAATTTTAAATAAAAACAAATTTTATCCCTCCCATCATTTGGAAATGTGCCAAATGAGGTAAAAGTTTTAAAATTTTTATTAGTTTCACCCTATTTTGTGTTCTTTCTCCTTTTTTTACAATTTATATTTTTAACTCAATTTTTAATAAAATGATTATTATTTGATGATATTGTGTTTTATCATTTTTGAAACGCAATAAAAATTAAATGTTTTCTGTGTATGGGATTTTTTTTTGTTACCTCCCAAAAGGTTACTTCTACTTAACCTTCATAAAAGAAAAAAAAAATTATTTCATATTTTATTACTGTTTTCACATATACAACTGCTTAAACAATTTAAAGCAGGTAAATTATAAAATAACTGTTCTCAAAATGAAATTCTATAATACAGATGAATCCTTAACTGACTAGTGGGAAAAGAAAAAACTTAAAAAAAGTCAGGGAACCCATGGAACCCACATAAAACAACAGAGAGCTTTAAAACGCTATTTTTACATGATATGAAACATTATATAAATTTTAAAAAGGGCGGCTACCCTTAACCTACCCAATTTACAGACATATAAAAAACAGTAGAAATATTAACTGG
This sequence comes from Orius laevigatus, assembly GCA_018703685.1. Taxonomy (NCBI): domain Eukaryota; kingdom Metazoa; phylum Arthropoda; class Insecta; order Hemiptera; family Anthocoridae; genus Orius; species Orius laevigatus. Next base: position 21,640 of record JAGWEN010000620.1, on the reverse strand, counting down.
ACTTAAAAAGTTTATTGGTTAGATATACTTAAAAATAAGAGGAAGTTTTTTTTATTGAGATTTTACATTTAAAAGGCAAAATTGACAACCTTATGTTTTTCTTCCTCCGGACAGATCGACTTGAAATTTTGAGGGCTTCAGCCAATTCGCCCAGAGGGAGAGTCAAGGCCATCAAAATGACCACACCCCCTCGGTAACTTGTAAGAAACATCAAAAGCGGAAAAATTTAAAATAAATTAGAAGGCACAGTCGATTATAATGAAGCCGATAAAATATTTAAAAAATAATAAAAAATAAAAAAGCGATTGTGCGGAAATTTTGGTAAAATAGGCCTGAATATGAAGAGCACCAGCGTTAAAATAAAAATTAATAAAACTAGGATGGAACTAAAGATGAGTATTGGGAGAAAAGAAAAGGAAAAATTAAATAAAAATGAATTTGTTTAGCAGCAGACGTTTTTTATGAGTCTCTCGTTTCTGATGTTGTTGAGAGGGACGCCTCGTGGTTCGAGAGGTTCGGAAGCTGCGCAGCCTCGGTTTAAAATGGCGTCCGCGAGGTCGTAGAAAGCCTGCTCGACGTTCGTGTTGTCCTTGGCGGACGTTTCCATAAATTTTATACCGTGTTCACGAGCGATCTGAAAGAGTTCAAAATGTAGAAATAAAGCAAGGAAAGGCACAAAGAGATATGGCAACGCATGATGGTCACTCAATGCTTGATGGGTACGAATTTTAACAGCTTTGGGGCGTTTTTTGACCATTTAGGGGCGAGTTTTTGACGATTTTTGACTGTTTAGGGGCGTTTTCGGACGATTTTTGACAGATTCGAGGCGTGTTTATAAAGATTTGGGGCTTGTTTTTGACGATTTTTGACAGTTTTGGGGTGTTCTGACAGTTTTGGGGAGTGTTTCGACAGTTTTTGGGCGTGTTTTGACAATTTAGGGACGTGTTTCTGACAGATTTGGCTCGTGTTTTGACGATTTATGGCCGTTTTGGGGCGAGTTTTGAAGATTTTTGACCGTTTTGGGGCGTGATTTGACGATTTTTGACACGATTTGGGGCGTGTTTTGAAGATATATGACAGTTTTGGGGCGTATTATGACCATTTTTGGCAGTTGAGGGTCGTGTTTTGACGATTTATGACAGTTATGGGGCGTGTTTTGACAGTTTTTGAGCGTGTATAGACGATTTTCGGCAGTTGAGGGTCGTGTTTTGACGATTTATGACAGTTTTTGAGCGTGTTTTGTCGATTTTTGACAGTTGAGAGTCGTGTTTTGACGATTTATGACAGTTTTGGGGCGTATTTTGACCATTTTGGCAGTTGAGGGTCGTGTTTTGACGATTTATGACAGTTTTGGGGCGGGTTTTGACAGTTTTTGAGCGTGTTTCGACGATTTTTGACAGATTTGGGGAGTTTTTTTGAAGATTTATGACAGTTTTGGGGCGAATTTTGACCATTTTGGCAATTGAGGGTCGTGTTTTGACAGTTTTTGGGCGCGTTTTGACAGATTGGAGCCGTGTTTTGACGATTTTTGACAGTTTTGGGGCGTATTTTGACAATTTTTGGCAGTTGAGGGTCGTCTTTAGACCATTTATGACAGTTTTGGGGCGTGTTTTGACGGTTTTTTTACAATTGTGGGGCGTGTTTTGACGGTTTTTGACATTTTGGGGGCGTGTTTTAACAGATTTGGGGCTTGTTTTTGACGTTTTTTGACATTTTTGGGGTGTTTTGACGATTTATGACCGTTTTTGGGCGTGTTTTGACGATTTTGGACAGTTTAAGGGAGTCATTTTGACAATTTTTGATAGTTTAGGTGCGTGTTCTGACTATTTTTGATAGATTTGAAGCGTGTTTTGACGATTTACGACAGTTTTGGGGCGTATTTTTACCATTTTCGGCAGTTAAGGGTTGTGTTTTGACGATTTATGTCAGTTTTGGGGCGTGTTTTGGCAGTTTTTGGACGTTCTTTGATTTTTAGGCCACCATACACAGTTTTGGGACGTAATTTTGACCCTTTTTAGTAGTTTTTGAACGCCTTTTGACAATGTTAGACAGTTTTTGACCGTTTTAGAAAGTTTTTAACCATTTTTTACAGCTTCTGGTTGGTTTTTGGCAATTTTTTGACGTATTTTGTCCGTCTAAGATAGTAATCCCCCTCCCCTTTTTTCCCCTAATGCACAAAATTGCCAAAAATGATGAAATGAGTGAGCCAGAGAGGCATAATGAGCCATAAATTGATTTACCGTTTCTCCTCGATCTTTACTGACTGTCCTCTTGTCTTCCATATCACATTTATTACCAAGTATCATCTTGACAACATCTTCATTCGCGTGCTAATAAACAAAATAATTAATTAATTAATTAAACTTTAATTATTTAATTACTTCATCGATATTTCGGAGCCATTTCGCCATATTTTCAAAGCTTTTTTCGTTCGTTATATCATAGACTAACATAATTCCCATAGCGCCGCGGTAATAGGAAGTGGTTATCGTGTGGAACCTCTCTTGTCCTGCGGTATCCCTGGAAATAATCATTAAAACGAATAAAATGACAAAAAAAATGAATTACCATATTTGTAATTTTATCTTCTTTCCTTTGAGGTCGATTGTTTTTATTTTGAAATCGATACCTGGAAACATGAGAATGGTTTATTTTAAAAAAAATAATAATGATCAAATTTCTAATTAATTTAAGAGCCAAAATAAGGAAAAAGAGCCATAAATGTACTTGAAGAAGTAAAACAGTTCTAGATTGCTCAACAATGACTCAAAAGAGCCAACCAGCAGTAATCCTAGAATAAAACAGTGGTACCAACAGTTATGGCTCAACAACATTGAAAACGAAAGTTAAACCAGTGTTACCAATAGTTCTGGTTCTTCTCGATTGCTCCATAATGAGCCATAAATTTTTCTAGGATAAAACAGTGTTACCAACACTTCTGGCTCGTCTCAATTGCTCAACAATGACTCAAGGACCATAATCTTAGAATAAAACAGTGGTACCAACAGTTATGGCTCAAGACCATTGAAAACAAAAGTCGAACCAGTGTTACCAACAGCTCTGGCTCTTCTAGATTGCTCAACAATGACTTAAAAGAGCCAAAACCAGCGATAATCCTAGAATAAAACAGTGGTACAAACAGTTATGGCTCCAGAACAACGAAAGTCAAACCAGTGTTGCCAACAACTTTGGCTCTTCTAGAGTGCTCAACAATGACTCAAAAGAGCCAAAACCTTGAAACAGTGTTACCAACAGTTCTGGCTGTTTTTGATTGCTCAATAATGTGCCAAAATGAGCCATAACTTTTTCTAGGAAAAAACAGTGTTACCAACAGTCATAGCTCAGGAAAACGAAAGTCAAGCCAGTGTTACCAACACTTCTGGCTCGTCTCAATTGCTCAACAATGACTCAAGAACATTGAAAACAAAAGTCGAACCAGTGTTACCAACAGCTCTGGCTCTTCTAGATTGCTCAACAATGATTCAAAAGACCCAAAACCAGCAGTAATCCTAGAATAAAACAGTGGTACCAACAGGTATGGCTCAAGAACATTGAAAAACAAAAGTTAAACCAGTGTTACCAACAGTTATGGCTCCAGAACAACGAAAGTCAAACCAGTGTTACCAACAACTGTGACTCTTCTAGATTGCTCAACAATGACTCAAAAGAGCCAAAACCAGCGATAATCCTAGAATAAAACAGTGGTACCAACAGTTATGGCTCAACAACATTAAAACGAAAGTAGAACCAGTGTTACCAATAGTTCGGGTTCTTCTCGATTATTCCATAATGAGCCATAACCTTTTCTCGGATAAAACAACAGTGTTACCAACCGTTATAGCTCAAGAACATCGAACAATGAAGTCAAGCCAGTGTTACCAACATCTCTGGCTTGTCTCAATTGAATGACTCAAGAACATTGAAAACAAACGTCGAACCAGTGTTACCAACAGATCTGGCTCTTCTCGATTGCTCAATAATGAGCCAAAACAAGAGATAATTTTTTCTAGAATATAACAGTGTTGACAAGAGCTCTGGCTCTTCTAGATTGCTCAACAATGATTCAAAAGACCCAAAACCAGCAGTAATCCTAGAATAAAACAGTGGGTACCAACAGGTATGGCTCAAGAACATTGAAAAACAAAAGTTAAACCAGTGTTACCAACAGTTTATGGCTCCAGAACAACGAAAGTCAAACCAGTGTTACCAACAACTTTGGCTCTTCTAGATTGCTCAACAATGACTCAAAAGAGCCAAAACCAGCAATAATCCTAGAGTAAAACAGTGGTACCAACAGTTATGGCTCAAGAACATTAAAAACGAAACTTGAAACAGTGTTACCAACAGTTCTGGCTGTGTTTGATTGCTCAATAATGTGCCAAAATGAGCCATAACTTTTTCTAGGAAAAAACAGTGTTACCAACAGTCATAGCTCAGGAAAACGAAAGTCAAGCCAGTGTTACCAACACTTCTGGCTCGTCTCAATTGCTCAACAATGACTCAAGAACATTGAAAACAAAAGTCGAACCAGTGTTACCAACAGCTCTGGCTCTTCTAGATTGCTCAACAATGATTCAAAAGACCCAAAACCAGCAGTAATCCTAGAATAAAACAGTGGTACCAACAGGTATGGCTCAAGAACATTGAAAAACAAAAGTTAAACCAGTGTTACCAACAGTTATGGCTCCAGAACAACGAAAGTCAAACCAGTGTTACCAACAACTGTGACTCTTCTAGATTGCTCAACAATGACTCAAAAGAGCCAAAACCAGCGATAATCCTAGAATAAAACAGTGGTACCAACAGTTATGGCTCAACAACATTAAAACGAAAGTAGAACCAGTGTTACCAATAGTTCGGGTTCTTCTCGATTATTCCATAATGAGCCATAACCTTTTCTCGGATAAAACAACAGTGTTACCAACCGTTATAGCTCAAGAACATCGAACAATGAAGTCAAGCCAGTGTTACCAACATCTCTGGCTTGTCTCAATTGAATGACTCAAGAACATTGAAAACAAACGTCGAACCAGTGTTACCAACAGATCTGGCTCTTCTCGATTGCTCAATAATGAGCCAAAACAAGAGATAATTTTTTCTAGAATATAACAGTGTTGACAAGAGCTCTGGCTCTTCTAGATTGCTCAACAATGATTCAAAAGACCCAAAACCAGCAGTAATCCTAGAATAAAACAGTGGTACCAACAGGTATGGCTCAAGAACATTGAAAAACAAAAGTTAAACCAGTGTTACCAACAGTTATGGCTCCAGAACAACGAAAGTCAAACCAGTGTTACCAACAACTTTGGCTCTTCTAGATTGCTCAACAATGACTCAAAAGAGCCAAAACCAGCAATAATCCTAGAGTAAAACAGTGGTACCAACAGTTATGGCTCAAGAACATTAAAAACGAAACTTGAAACAGTGTTACCAACAGTTCTGGCTGTGTTTGATTGCTCAATAATGTGCCAAAATGAGCCATAACTTTTTCTAGGAAAAAACAGTGTTACCAACAGTCATAGCTCAGGAAAACGAAACTCAAACCAGTGTTACCAACAGCTCTGGCTCTTCTGATTAGTCTCAATGAGCCAAAACGAGCCATACTTTTTTCTAAGATAAACTAGTGTTACCAACAGCTCTGGCTCTTCTTATTTGCTCAATAATGAGCCAAAACGAGTCACAATAAATTCTTCTAGGATAAAACAGTTTTACCAAAAGTTATGGCTCAAGAACATTGAAAAACATAAGTAAAACCAGGGCTACCAACAGTTATGGCTCAAGAAAAACGAAATTAAAACCAGTGTTACCAACAGCTCGTTTCAATCATTCAAATCAAAAGAGCCAAAACAAGCTTAAATTTTTCTAGGATAAATCAGTGTTACCAACAGCTCTGGCTCTTCTAGATTGCTCAACAATCACTCAAAAGAGCCAAAATCAGCTAGAATCCTATAAAACAGTGGTACCAACAGTTATGGCTCAAGAACATTAAAAACGAAAGTTGAAACAGTGTTACCAACAGCTCTGGCTCTTCTGACTGGTCTCAATGAGCCAAAACGAGCCATAATTTTATCTAGAATAAACCAGTGTTACCAATAGCTGTGGCTCTTCTCCATTGCTCAAAAATGAGCCAAAACGGGTTATAATAATTTCTTCTAGGATAAAACAGTGTTACCAACAGTTATGGCTCAAAAACATTGAAAAATGACCCGAAAGTCAAACCAGTGTTGCCAACATCTCTGGCTCTTCTCAATTGATCAACAATGAGACAAAAGAGCCAAAACCAGCCATATTACTAAGATAAAACAGTGTTACCATCAGTCATGGCTCAGGAACATTCAAACCAGTGTTACCAACAGCTCTTGCTCTTCTAAATTGCTCAATAATGATCCAAAACGAACCGTCATTTTTTCTAGGATAAAACAGTGTTGCCAACAGTTATGGCTCAAGGAGTCAAGAACATTGAAAACAAAAGTCATACCAGTGTTACCAACAGCCCTGGCTCTTCTCGATTGTTCATTAATGATTTTTTCTACGATAAAACAGTGTTGCCAACTGTTCTGGCTCTTTTGACTTAACTCAATGAGCAAACGAGCCATAACTTTTTTTTGTAGGATAAAACAGTGTTGCCAACATCTCTGGC
>JAGWEN010000620.1:0-10000 GCA_018703685.1 Orius laevigatus | reverse complement strand
GTTTTTTAGCCTGAAAATAGTCAAAAACCACATTTCGGGTCAAATCAAAAAGTGAAAATTTTGGGTCAGAAAAGTAGGGAAAGGGTCCCCCCTTGGAAATGGTCGAAAAAAGTGATGAAAATTTAAGAAATTGACCTCAGATTCACGTTTTTTAGCCTGAAAATAGTCAAATACCACGTTTTGGAGGCAAATAAAAAAGTGAAAATTTTGGGCCAAAAAAGTAAAAAATGTTCGAAATTTAAAAAATTTACCTCATATTCATGTTTTTTAGCCTGAAAATAGTCGGAAACCACATTTTGGGCCAAATTGAAAATTGAAAATTTTGGGCCAAAAAAGTAGAGAAAGGGTCCCCCCTTGATAATGGTCGAAAAAAAAATTTGGGCCAAAAAAGTAGAGAAAGGGTCCCCCCTTGATGATGGTTGAAAAAAATGTTGGAAAATTCAAAAATGGACCTCAGATTCGTGTTTTTCAGCCTGAAAATAGCTAAAACCCACGTTATGGGGCAAATCAAAAAGTGAAAATATTGGGCCAAAAAAGTAGAGAAAGGGTCCCCCCTTGGTGATGGCCGAAAAAAATGTTGGAAAATTAGTGCTGTACCTCAGATTCGTGTTTTTCAGACTGAAAATGGTCAAAAACCACATTCTTGGGCCAAATCAAAAAGTGAAAATTGTGCGGCCAAAAAAAGTAGATAAAGGGTCCCCCTGGTGGTGCGTCGAAAAAAGTATGAAAATAAGGAAATTGACCTCAGATTCGTGTTTTTAGCCTGAAAATAGTCAAAAAACCACATCTTGGTGTGCCCCCCCAATCAAAAAGGTGAAAATTTTGGGGCCAAAAAGTGTAAAAGAGTTCCCCCTTGGTGATGCTCGAAAATTTTTTGTGAAACGAGAATTGACTCAGATTCGTGTTTTTCAGCATGAAAATAGTCAAAAAACACAATTTGGGCCAAATCAAAAAGTGAAAATTTTGGGTCCGAAAAGTAGGGAAAGGTGGTGGTGATGGCCGAAAAAAAAATGTTTGAAAATCGAGAAATTGACCTCAGATTCGTGTTTTTTAGCCTGAAAATAGTCAAAAACCTCATTTTGGGCCAAAAAGTAGTAAAAGAGTCCCTCCTTGGTGATGCTCGAAAATTTTTTGTGAAAACCGAGAAATTGACTTAGAAAAGTAGGGAAAGGGTCCCCCCTTGGTGATGGTCGAAAAAAATGTTGGAAATTTTAGAAATTGACCTCAGATTCGTGTTTTTTAGCGTGAAAATAGTCAAAAACCACATTTTGAGCCAAATCAAAAAGTCAAAATTTTGGGCCAAAAAAGTAGAAAAGGGTCCCCTTGGTAATGGTCGAAAAAACTGTTGAGAAATTTGAGGAATGACCGCAGGAGAAATTCGCGTTTTTTAGCCTGAAAATAGTCAAAAACCTCATTTTGGGCCAAATCAAAAAGTGAAAATTTTTGGTCAAAAAAGCAGGGAAAGGGTCCGCCATTGGTGATGGTAAAAAAGTTTAGAAATCGAGAAATTGACCTCAGATTTGTGTTTTTTAGCCTGAAAACAGTCAAAAACTACATTTTGTGGCAACTCAAAAAGTGAAAATTTTGGGCCAAAAAAGTTGGGAAAGGGTCCTCTCTTGGTGATAGTCGAAAAAAATGTTTAAAATTCAAAAAATAGCTCTTAAATTCGTACTTTTTATCTTAAAAACAGTCAAAAACCTCATTTTAAGGCTCCTAAAATTATTTTTTTAGGTCAAAACAGGCTCCGGCTTATCAGAAGACATGAAAACGTACGTTTTTGACGCAGAACACGAGAAAAAGCGAAAAGAGCAACTCCAGCGCCTTTACAACCGAACAAAAGAGCAAGTCGAAGAAGAGCACATGCTTCAGTCGGAATATCGCAAAATCGAAATGAGGAAAAAAGAACGCGACAAAAAAACTCAAGAATTCTTCAAACTGATCACAGCTCAAGAAGAGACGAAATCGCGTGTCGAGAAGAAATCTCACAAAAAGAAGACGACCCCGAAACTCGAAACCGGCGAACTTGCCAATTTCAAATTTCCCGATACCAAAAATATCGGCGTCATGATCAGATCTCATCGGATGAAACTGCCAGGAAGTATCGGACAGAAGAAGACCAAAGCTCTTGAAAAACAGCTCGAAGAATACAAAATTGGTATAAAAACTGTTCCATTTTTTCTTTTTTGCCCTCTTAAAGGGGATTCTCCCATCAGAATTGTTTGTTTCTCATTCAAGAGGTAGCAGCACTATCACCCCCAAAATTAGTTTCCTCGTTTTGGGCACTAAAAATGATCGGAATTTTTTTTTGAAAAGCGCGTTCTCATTCTTTCGGAAAACTACATGCTGTTTAGAGAGCAGTTTTTCCGAAAAAATTTTCCTCGGAAAAATAGGAAGTGCAATTTTCCACCAAAACTTTATTTTTGAAAAAACAGGTAGTCATCTTGTAGGTTTTGACGAGCTGATTCCAAATATGCTAATATTAAGAAGATCGGATGTATAGATTCGTCGGTATGAGATTTTTAAGGTTTAGATGCTGCGGGGTTCCGGGGAGTTAAATGAGGGGGGGGGGAAGAAAAGATAAATTTTCCCTTTGTCAAGGTCAGGGTTCTTTAAACCTTTTTTTATTTCAAGAAACCATTCTCCTGCTTTATTTTCTACAACGTTATCTTTCTGTAATTTTCTAAAACAAGACTTTTCTAAAATCTGACTTTTTGATAGTAAAAAAATCGAAAATCCAGCTTTTTTGTCGCCTTTTAGATCAGAAACGTTTGGTCCTACAAAAAATCTTAGTAGATCAAATTTGTAGCAAATTTAATAATCTTTAGTTTTGTTTTTATAAAATTTTCAGAAATCTACAAACGCGAATTTTGTGTTGATTTTGACGGAAATATGGCTCTTAAAACTTTGATATTGAGGATTTTGGACGAAAATTGGGCTCTTAAAACCTTGATTTTGAGCTTTTGGACGAAAAAAAGGCTTTTAAAACTTTGATTTTGAGGTTTTTGGACGAAAATTGGGCTTTATAAATGTTGATTTTGAGGTTTTGGACGAAAATTTGGCTCTTAAAATGTCGATTTTAAGGTTTTAGATGAAAAACAGCCTTAAAATATGTTCAGAAAGAAAAGAAAAACTGAATTTTTGGGGAATATTGGGAGAAAAAAAAATCATGAGTCTTTTGTGGTTTTGACTAAATATTATGGGAAAAAAAAATCTAACAATCTCACAATAGAGAGAGAAAAAATGAGTCCCGCGGCAGCAGGACTAAAGAGGTAGATTTCTTTCAGATGGTTAGATCTCGAAGTTTCTAAAATTCGAAGAAAAAAAAATCATCTGTTTCCCGGTAAAAATTCAAAAATTTTCTTTTTTACCTAGATTCAAATCTATTACACCCAGCTGATCCAAACCAACTTTAAATCTTTCTTAGACATCCCCATAACATCACTTTTAAGTTTGAAAGCAATTGGATGAACGGTTTAGGAGATACGCAGTTTAGGCCCTAAGCAAACTACCAAAACCGCTGGTCCGATTTCAGCCGTTAACGAACTCATAAATTCTATTAGTTTAAAAGCCCTAAATACCGAATTTCATGATCGTCAAGTAAAAATTACTCAAGTTATCGTGCGAATATATATATATATATATAATATATAATATATATAATATATATATATACATATATATATATATATAAACTTTTGAGTTGAGGGTGGTTTTGGGGTCCAGGGGGTCTGAAATGAAAACCTGTCACAAAAATTTTTGATTCTGAGACTACTGCCCCCATTGCAATAGGTAGATTTTCTGAAAGAAATCTACCTAAAAAATTAAGTCGTTTGTAAAGTTAGATGACCTTGAAGGAGTAAGAGTGATGAGTCATCTTTGCTTCCCCAAAATTTAACTCCCCTTCCCCACAGCATCTAATCCTTAAAAATCTCATACCGACGAATCTATTCATCCGATCTTCTTAATATTAGCATATTTGAAATCAGCTCGTCAAAACCTACAAGATGACTACCTGTTTTTTCAAGATTTTAGTTTTGGTGGAAAATTGCATTTTCTATTTTCCCGAGGAAAATTTTTCCGGAAAAACTGCCCCCTAAACAGCATGTAGTTATCCAAAAGAATGAGAACGCGCTTTTCAAAAAAAAATTTCCGACCATTTTTAGTGCCCAAAACGAGGAAACTACTTTTGGGCATCTTCCCTCTCTCTCGCACACTTGGTAGAATTTTGATGTCGGATGATTATTTACTGAAATTTTCTTCTCAGAAAGCAATCCTATTCCGACTGAAGAAATCTGCCAACATTTCAACGAATTCCGAAGCGATCTTCTCCTTTCGAACGAACTTTCTGCCGCCCTATCGACCTGTTTGTTCGAAATTGAAACTCTTCGACATCAATATGAAGCGACGAATCCAGGAAAGGTAATTTTTTCGATTTGACTCCTTTTTCCGCTAATTATTCGCTTCTTTTTCAGACTTTGCAAATCCCGAAAAGACTCATCGAAGACGGCGAAAAACGCGAAGAGATAAAAAGCGAAGAAATCGATGTTGTTGGGAGCGACTCTTAATTTTTTGAATTTTCTTTCATTTTCTAGTCATTTTTTGTATGTTTCAAAAATCAGTTTCGCTAAGTTGTAGAAATAAAAAACTATTTGAGTTGAAATGTATCAATTGATTTATGAGTGGGAGCTTCTGCTTGAGGATATTTTTTGGGTGGGAATGGGGGTGGGGGTGGCCTGGATAAGATAATGGCTTCCTATTGGTCACAGGGAGTGGCCTAATCAAGGCAAAAGCTTCTGACTGGTCAGAGGGAGTGGCCTAATCAAGGTTAAGGCTTCCTATTGGTCAGAAGGAGTGGCCTAGTTAACGTAAAGGCTTCCTATTGGTCAGAGGGTGTGGCCTAATCAAGGTAAATGCGTCCTACTGGCCAGAGGGTGTGCCCAAGTCAAGGTAAAGGCTTCCTATTGGTCAGAGGGTGTGGCCAAGTCAAGGTAAAGGCTTTCTATTGGTCAGAGGGTGTGGCCAAGTCAAGGTAAAGGCTTTCTATTGGTCAGAGGGTGTGGCCAAGTCAAGGTGAAGGCTTCCTATTGGTCAGAGGGTGTGGCCAAGTCAAGGTAAAGGCTTCCTATTGGTCAGAGGGTGTGGCCAAGTCAAGGTAAAGGCTTCCTATTGGTCAGAAGGAGTGGCCTAGTTAACGTAAAGACTTCCTATTGGTCAGAGGGTGTGGCCTAATCAAGGCAAAAGCTTCTGACTGGTCAGAGAGAGTGGCCTAATCAAGATAAAGGCTTCCTATTGGTCAGAGGGAGTGGCCTAGTCCAGATAAAGGCTTCTTATTGGTCAGAGAGAGTGGTTTAGTCAAGGTAAATGCGTCCTACTGGCCAGAGGGTGTGGCCAAGTCAAGGTAAAGGCTTCCTATTGGTCAGAGGGTGTGGCCAAGTCAAGGTAAAGGCTTCCTATTGGTCAGAAGGAGTGGCCTAGTTAACGTAAAGGCTTCCTATTGGTCAGAGGGTGTGGCCAAGTCAAGGTAAAGGCTTCCTACTGGCCAGAGGGTGTGGCCAAGTCAAGGTAAAGGCTTCCTATTGGTCAGAGGGTGTGGCCAAGTCAAGGTAAAGGCTTCCTATTGGTCAGAAGGAGTGGCCTAGTTAACGTAAAGGCTTCCTATTGGTCAGAGGGTGTGGCCAAGTCAAGGTAAAGGCTTTCTATTGGTCAGAGGGTGTGGCCAAGTCAAGGTAAATGCGTCCTACTGGCCAGAGGGTGTGGCCAAGTCAAGGTAAAGGCTTCCTATTGGTCAGAGGGTGTGGCCAAGTCAAGGTGAAGGCTTCCTATTGGTCAGAGGGTGTGGCCAAGTCAAGGTAAAGGCTTCCTATTGGTCAGAGGGTGTGGCCTAGTCAAGGTAAATGCGTCCTACTGGCCAGAGGGTGTGGCCAAGTCAAGGTAAAGGCTTCCTATTGGTCAGAGGGTGTGGCCAAGTCAAGGTAAAGGCTTTCTATTGGTCAGAGGGTGTGGCCAAGTCAAGGTGAAGGCTTCCTATTGGTCAGAGGGTGTGGCCCAGTTAACGTAAAGGCTTCCTATTGGTCAGAGGGTGTGGCCAAGTCAAGGTAAAGGCTTCCTATTGGTCAGAAGGAGTGGCCTAGTTAACGTAAAGGCTTCCTATTGGTCAGAGGGTGTGGCCTAATCGAGGCAAAAGCTTCTGACTGGTCAGAGAGAGTGGCCTAATCAAGGTAAAGGCTTCCTATTGGTCAGAGGGAGTGGCCTAGTCCAGATAAAGGCTTCTTATTGGTCAAAGAGAGTGGTTTAGTCAAGGTAAATGCGTCCTACTGGCCAGAGGGTGTGGCCAAGTCAAGGTAAAGGCTTCCTATTGGTCAGAGGGTGTGGCCAAGTCAAGGTAAAGGCTTCCTATTGGTCAGAAGGAGTGGCCTAGTTAACGTAAAGACTTCCTATTGGTCAGAGGGTGTGGCCTAATCAAGGCAAAAGCTTCTGACTGGTCAGAGAGAGTGGCCTAATCAAGATAAAGGCTTCCTATTGGTCAGAGGGAGTGGCCTAGTCCAGATAAAGGCTTCTTATTGGTCAAGAAGATGCCAGAGGGTGTGGCCAGTCAAGTCAGTAATGCTTCCTATTGGTCAGAGGGTGTGGCCAAGTCAAGGTAAAGGCTTCCTACGTTGGTCCAAGGGTGTGGCCAGAGTCAAGAGGTACAGGCTTTACTACTGGTCAGGTGTGGCCAAGTCAAGGTAAAGGCTTCTATGGTCAGAGGGTTGCCTAATCAAGGCTTCTGACTGGTCAGAGAGAGTGGCCTAATCAAGATAAAGGCTTCCTATTGGTCAGAGGGAGTGGCCTAGTCCAGATAAAGGCTTCTTATTGGTCCAAGAGAGAGGTTTGGTCAAGGTAAATGCGTCCTACTGGCCAGAGGGTGTGGCCAAGTCAAGGTAAAGGCTTCCTATTGGTCAGAGGGTGTGGCCAAGTCAAGGTGAAGGCTTCCTATTGGTCAGAGGGTGTGGCCTAGCCCAGGTAAAGGCTTCCTATTGGTCATAGGGTGTGGCCTAGTCCAGATCAAGGCTTCCTATTGGCCTCCTAAAGTTGAATGCCTCCCATTTTACCAAAACGGATTCAGGAACAAATTACAAAATTCACGCTTTTCATGTATTTTTATTTAGAGTATTAAAACCATATATTTTAACATCATATTGTTTATACACTTAAAAAAAAAAAGGAAAAAAAAAGTGGACAATTAATTACAACGATGCTTAAAAATGAGAATTCACATCAAATTTGATTCTAAAACAAAAAAAATAGTTTGGATTTTAAAAATGACTAGCCTACGAAAAAAAATAGTCGAGGAATGTGAATTTTGAAGGCATTGTCCAATAATTAGGTGGCGGCTGAAGTGTTTCGACAGCTAAAATTGAGTCATCAATGCCAAAGCTAAATTTTTATGTACAGAGAAGGTTAAAAAGAATTTATTTAGTCGCGGGATGCCCCGATAATGGTTAAAATGTAAAGGAAAAGGTTGATGATGTCCAGGTAAAGGTTAAGAGCAGCGAAAATGTATTCTTCGGGCGAAATGGAATATTTGTGAGATCCTCCCATCATCATTTGAGTATCGTAGATGATGTAGATGGAGAAAATGAGGGCTCCGAATGATGCGTAGATTAAAGTGGCGACTTTGCCGTTCCAGAACATCAAGACGATTCCGAAGATCATTAGGATGATGACGCCGACGAAAAGGACGCCGCCCATCATCGTGAAGTCGATTTTCGTCTGGAATGCGAAAAGAGTCAATGCTAGCGTGACGATCGTGCAGATGGCGACCGCTAGCATGACCTCGCTCTTCTGGAATGTCGCTACAGCGCAGCCGAGCATGAAGGACTCAGCGAACGTGAAGAGGCTCAGAAAGATGAAGTTCATGGGAGCTTTCCTTCTCACGTCTCCGCAGCAGGCCATCGTTATCAGACAAACCAACATCACAACTAACGAGATCCACCTAAAAGAGCGTCAATTTTGCGTTTTTCTTAACAAATTTCGTTTTTACCATAATTCTGGATGTCTTTGGACGAATAATTTGGTACCGTCGTGAAAAGTGAAAAGGCTTATGAAAGCCAAGGTGACGGTAAGCTGGACAAAAAGAATACTGTAGACTTTTCTGAAAATTTATATCATACAGTCAAAAAAACAAGTTTTCAGTATGAAAATAGTCAAAAAACATAATTCGGGCCAAATCAAAAAGTGATAATTTTGGGCCTGAAAAGTAGTGAAAGGGTCCCCCCTTGGTGTTGGTCGAAAAAAATGTTTGAAAATCGAGAAATTGACTGCAGATTCGTGTTTTTCTTCATGAAAATAGCCAAAAAACACAATTTGGGCCAAATCAAAAAGTGAAAATTTTGGGTCCGAAAAGTAGGGAAAGGGTCCCCCCTTGGTGATGGTCGAAAAAAATGTTAAAACTTTGAGAAATTGACCTCAGATTCGTGTTTTTTAGCCTGAAAAAAAGTCAAAAACCACATTTTGGGGCAAATCAAAAAGTGAAAATTTTGGGCCCTAAAAGGGTGAAAGGGTCCCCCTTGGAGATGGGTGAAAAAATGATGGAAATTTGAAAAATTGACCCCACAATCGGGTTTTTCAGCCAGAAAATAGTCAAAAACCACATATTCGGCCAAATCAAAAAGTGAAAATTTTGGGCCTGGAAAGTAGTAAAAGTCCCCCCTTGGTGATGCTCGATAATTTTTTTTGAAAACCGAGAAATTGACCTCTGATTCGTGTTTTTCAGCATGAAAATAGTCAAAAAACACAATTTGGGCCAAATCAAAAAGTGAAAATTTTGGGTCCGAAAAGTAGGGAAAGGGTCCCCCCTTGGTGATGGCCGAAAAAAATGCTGGAAATTGTGAAAATGATCTCAAAATTGTGTTTTTTAGCCTGGAAATAGTCAAAAACCACCTTTTGGGCCAAATCAAAAAGTGAAAATTTGGGCCAAAAAAGTAGGGAAGGGTCACCCCTTGGCGATGGTCGAAAAAAATGTTTAAAAACCGAGAAATTGACCTCGATTCGTGTTTTTCAGCATGAAAATAGTCAAAAACCACATTTTGAGGCAAATAAAAACGTGAAAATTTTTGGTCAAAAAAGCAGGGAAAGGGTCCCCCCTTGGTGATGGGTGAAAAAATGATGGAAATTTGAAAAATTGACCCCACAATCGGGTTTTTCAGCCAGAAAATAGTCAAAAACCACATATTCGGCCAAATCAATAAGTGAAAATTTTGGGCCTGGAAAGTAGTAAAAGTCCCCCCCTTGGTGATGCTCGAAAATTTATTTTTTAAAACCGAGAAATTGACCTCAGATTCGTGTTTTTCAGCATGAAAATAGTCAAAAAAACACAATTTGGGACAAATCAAAAAATGACAATTTTGGGTCAGAAAAGCAGGGAAAGGGTCCCCCCTTGATGATGGTCGAAAAAAATGTTGAAAAATTCGAGAGATTGACCTCAGATTCGTATTTTTTAGCCTGAAAATAGTCAAAAACCACATTTAGGGGCAAATCAAAAAGTGAAAATTTTGGGCGGGTCCCCCCTTGGAACCACCAATGGATTTTAACCTTTCAAATTACCTAATGAAACCGAGGCGAATAGATTTATCGTTGAATTCGAAACCATGTGCTCCCATATCTTGTCCAATCTCGTTGCCATAATTGGCGCCGCCATAAGTTGCTCCTCCCATTTCCGGTTTGAATGCCGCTTGTGGATAACCTGGAGGAAAACCTGTCTGTGGGTAACCTGGCTGCTGTGGGTATCCTGCGCTTCCTGGCGGATATCCCGGCTGCTGTGGATAACTCGGCTGAGCAAAACCTCCGTCCGGGTAGAAACCTGGTGGTGGCGGTTGACCTAAAAACGACAAAAAATTAAGTTCAAAAACTAAAAAACTACAAAAACCACATGTCTTGAAAAAAAGACCAACTCTAAGCAAATAATTCACCTTGTCCAGAAGGATATGCAGATCCCTGCTGCCAAGACATTTTTCACAGT